>JAACJM010000292.1:0-95492 GCA_013368315.1 Tetrapyrgos nigripes | reverse complement strand
AATATTTTTGGGCTTCGTAGACGTTGAGAAGAGCAGGATAGTGTGTATAAAAATAATTTTACATCCCTTTCTGACAGTTTGAGCAACAAAGATGAAGTAAGTAAGCTATCATAGGCAGCGGCAGCGAGGATAGGTCATGTAAGACGGAAAATCAAATATCCTCATTGCCTGGCCGTCCACTCCATCATGGTACTCAGAAAAAAAAAAAAACAGTAATGATTGACTCGGATGAGAAATCCAGCGTACCAAAAGGCCCAGAGTGATGGAAGGTAGCGATATCTTTGTGTGTGTGTGCGGGGTGGTTGTCCAAGATGGAGAGAAGTCGACCAACGTTGCAGCTGGTTGCAGCAACCGAGCAAAATGGGTGAGTACTATTACTGCCATTTTTGCGTCAGGAAACTCACCTTTGCATTCCCAAATCATAGTACCATTGTATATGTGTGCAGCTGGATGAGTTTGTGCTGTCTGGCTGGCTGTGCGAGGTTTGCGAGGCAGAGAGAGGTCGGTCTCAGAAACGAGGAAGGCGAAATTGATGACGCGTATATTACATAAGCTACCTTTTATGGAAGGTCGGTCGGTCGGTTGGTCTGCTCAAGGTCCTTAAAAAATTTTTCGAGTTGTGTAATAAAATAAATTTTTCGGACCCCCTTGTACCTACTAGGAATATTGGTGAAGGTACGAGGGGGCGAGATGTAATCAGACATTTTTGGCTGTACCAGTCGAACCAGCGGAACCAGTCCGCCAAATATTTGTCAAAATACTGTTGCGAGAACAAGAGCAGGGTGAACAGGAGAAACAGAAATATGCAGAAATGGTCACCAATGACTCCAAAACGCATCCCTTTTCCCTTTCCTGCCGATACATGAATTCACGCAAGTACGAACGCACAAATAAACCCTCTCCCACACCCTCACGAAGGAAATCAGCCATCAAGAAAGACTTCTTCAAAACCTTCTTCAAACCAACGGAACGAACACCTTGGATGAGGGGAAGAGATGGGTTTGGGAGTGGGAACACTGGGATGATGGTAATGAAAGAGGTGGTGGTGGGGATGGAAGTGGTGGTAGTGGATATAAATGTGGCTCAGAGCCAGGTATGATTAGGTATATTATTTTTGTTTGCTTTCTTTCAATTCTTCGCTGCATTGTCATGTGTGTTTTTCTCATTCTTTTCCTTTCTTTTCCTTCATATCATTCTCAATCTTTTTTCCCCCAATCTATTTGTGTTGATAAGAACTTACGCTAATCAAACTCTCTCTTCTTCTCCCCTCACCTCTTTCCCCCTTTTCACTCTTCTTTCGTCAAAAAGCATTATGCGTCACTACAAACACCGGCACTCACATCACTGGATGCCTGTATTGTCCATTTCAGCAACCTAGCCTTCTCCCTTGTCTCAAAATGGAATTTCAGGGAAAACAGATGTCTTCAGATTCAATTATGACGCCGGTGGGGCTAGTGGGAGAGGGGGAGCATGGCCTTTTCTATGCGTTGAATGTCTACTTTGGCTATTACAGCTTGAGAGGCAGAGAACTTGAAGGGGGCCAGTCTTGTTGGTGGTGGGTGTTGATCACAATGGGGATCAGGATCAATATGATGACTTTTGGGAGAGAAAGCCTGGACTGCCGGTGATTGAAATTATATGCTTGACCTATTTGTCTTTGTTGTTTTCGGTATTTTGGCACAGCGCGCACCTCACTCGATCACTTACATGGGCTCAAACTCAGCCTGGACACTATTCCTAGCATAGAGAATGGCAGTGGGGCTAAAGAAGGATGGCTTTGGTGGTGACAAAGGTGGTTTTGATCTTGTTTTTTTAATATTCTGTTGCATATGTTTTTTTGTTAGAGTTGTTGTCTGGATTTCGAGGACTTTGTTTTCTTCTTTTTGCCAATATCCTCAATAAACTGGTGCCACCTATCCTATGTATTTTTCTCTCTGATATTCAGTTTTGATTTTTTCATCTGGTTTGTTTTCTTTTCCTTTTCATATTGGACTACGCACGCACGTTCACTGACGTTGTCCACTCTTTCTACTTCACCCGTCTTATTTGTCCCACTCTCCTGCACCCCTGAGCATTTCCTCATTCTCCATCCAACCCCTTCCCCCCAATCACTTCAGAAAATAAAAAATCAGTAGTAAAGACGGCTTCATCTGCGCAAACTGATGCCTGGTGAAGAACCCCGCCCGCCCGCCCCTTTACACCATATCTAGGTCTGTTGCAAGGAGGTGGGTTAAGAGGATTTTGGGGGATGAATGGGAGCCATGGAGGAGAGGGGGGAGGGAGGGGGGGAGCAAATGAGAGAAGCTGTGAAGATATAAGGACAAGTGAGGAGGGGTGGGATAGAGTAATGTATCTTAATTTTTATAAAAATCAATGTACACATGTATATTGAACAAAGGGAAACTTGATGATATATAAAATACTAACAAGATAGATATCTATGTAAGTACCAGAACTTCTGAATTAATCCTACTCTGTTGCTCCATGCTCTTGCAGATATTTCATTATCCCTGGTTGAACTCCTTCCTGTGCAGCTTTGAGTACAGACCCAAATTCCCCTCCCTTTGCATTAACATCTGCCCCTTCTCCACAAGATACTTGACAACATCCAACTTCCCCTTATATGCTGCTGCTTGCAATGGAAACCCAAAATCCCCTCCCTTTACATTAATATCTGTCCCCTTCTCCACAAGATACTTGACAATATCCAAATCTCCCCTAAATGCTGCTGCTTGCAATACAAACCCATAAAACCCTCCTCTGCATTAACATCTGCCCCCTTCTCCACAAGATACTTGACAATATCCAAATGTCCCTGAAATGCTGCTGCTTGCAATGCAAACCCTCCCTTTGCATTAACATCAGCCCCATTTTCAACCAAGAGCTTGACTATATGGAAGTATCCATTTTCTGCTTGCAATGCAAACCCATAAAACCCTCCTCTGCATTAACATCAGCCCCATTTTTAACCAAGACCTTGACTATATGGAAGTATCCATTTTCTGCTTGCAATGCAAACCCATAAAACCCTCCCTCTGCATTAACATCACCCCCATTTTTAACCAAGACCTTGACTATATGGAAGTATCCATTTTTAGCTGCATCATGAAGTGTATATCTTGGTTCCAGGAGAGGAATGTAAGAAATCCTCTTAGCCTCTCTCCAGATACTGTAGAGTGATGAACAGACTTTGTGATTATCTGTTTCATCCCTCCTCCTCAGTGTATCCCATATGAAGGCTTGAATGGAATTCCAGTCAAGAGCCACATAGCATTTCAAAGCCAGTTGAAAGCCAAAGATTTCCCCATCTGGTCCTTTATAAGCAGTATCATGGAAAACACAATGCACAGTCTGCTGAACCACCTCCTGGATGGAATCATTTGATTGCAGAGATTGTAGCCATTTAAGACAATAAGCCAACATAGTGTGATGTTGAGTAGATGAGGGTGATAGTGGTTCAAATATGTAGCTGGGAGGGATAAGCTGAAGAAACATGGTCTCTGCATGCCTGAGAGATGTGTTTGGAGCAGAGGGCCATTCAGGTGAGGCAAGGGCTGCCCTGAAAGTGGTAATAATATCTTTGCCCATGATAGGTGACTAGTTTCCAAAAATATTGAAAAATGCTGAGAGGGAACATAAGGAGCTGGAGAAGGGAAAATAGTATTGGGACTCGATATGGGCATTGGATGTGAATGACAGGGATGATGATGCTCCCAAAATACATCAAAAAGGATATCCCAGGGACAGAGACCACAATCCAACAAAGGGATTGATGAAGCTCTGAAATATAGACTGAAAGGCCAACCATGAAGAGGCCAAGGGATGCATGGAGTATAATAGGTAAGAGCCCAATGATCTCAGGAACTTTCCACTTTTCAAATCCAAGGTAGCGGAATTGACAAATTTTGGCACGCTCCTGAGCATTACCAGTGGGAAGGGAGAGAGTATATGCTTGAAGCCATTGCTTAACAAGCACAGAGAGAAGAGCTGTAGCCAGGGAGAGGGACAGGCTGGCAAAGAACAGCCCATTGATCCAAAGATCCTTGGTACTGACATCAGTGTTATCCAAATCAACTAATGTCTTTGGAACAGATTGCTGAGCAGTTGTGTTGCCAGCGGCACGAAGCAGCAGGTTCTGCTCACGCGTAAGACTTGCTGTGATCTTGGTGTAATCTGGTTGAAGATTGACAACTGTGGAAATGACAAAAGATGTCACTACAGCAGAAAAGAGTGCTGCCTATTACTTAGGTGAACAAAGTATTCAATATGAGCCATTTTTTGCACTTACAAAGACAAGTAGAGCATCGAGAGTGTCCCTGAAACCCTTCAACATCTCGTCATCAAAAGTTTCTGCCTCATCGAGGTAAACTTTCCACACTCGGGCATTCTCGCTTGCCTCTTTGCCTAACTCATCCTGAGGGTATTTACGAGTATAGTCATAGTCTCGGGTTCCTAAAAAGACAGTTGATTGGTCAGAGAGTCATAGCATTATTGTAAAGACTCACCAGTGTATAGACTCTGATATTCTGTGATGCCCAATAGCCGGCGAAGGTTTCCCTTCTTCTTCTCAGTCTCATTGACATGCTGCTGAGCATTTTCCGAGTTGTCAGCTATAGTCATAGTCAATGAAGGCACTCTATCTGATATACTAGTGTTACTCACTGCCTTCAGTAATCAAAGAAAGAAGTACATCTAGGCCCTTTGCGCTCTGCGCAATGGAATCAGACAGGTTATCTGGCACTGTGCCACCTCCAATGCTAGAAAAAAAACCAATATTCATGACAGGACCACCAGGTGAAGACAGTGTGCTACTTACAATTCTTGGTCTCTTGAGAATTTGGTTTACCCGGTACACCAGGAGCCTCATCCTTGGTGTCTGTGTACATGTGAGAGGTCATTTCTTTCAAAAGTAGGTAATTACTTACTATTGTTTGCCATAGGTTCAGACTTGGACTTTTCTTCCATAACGTTAGGGACTAACGGAGCAGTCAGTATGCAAGTCAGACGAAGGAATAACACCAGACTCACCTTCGGAATCTGTCCGACTATCCTGAGTATTTGAGGAAGGCTGAGAAGACGTGCCAATTGAATGAATGGAGTGCCCCACAGACTGAGGCAAGGCTGTAGTTCTGACATCTCCGCCAGTATGCTTAACGCCAGATCCCTGCTTCACCGGAACACCCGCAGTGCTGGTGGGAACAGATTGGGACGGGTCAGATTTCGGCTCTGCAGTTGCATTCGAGTCAGCTGCGTTGTTGGCAAATCTAGCCAAAAGACAGACTCACCCTTCCCCTTTCCTTTCTCGTTTCCAGCATTATCTCCTGCCGGCGCAGAGGATTTCTCGGAGGATTGACGCCGTCCGATGCCTGCCTGTCCCTTCTCTGCGTCACTCAGGCTATTTCGAGCTTCTTCCGAGGGTTGTGGGATGTTTGGAACGGAGGGGGGGATTTTTCGCTGGGATTGTGGGTCGTTCATGGTGCGTGTGGTGGTGGTAGTGGTGGTGGTAGTAGAAAGAGTCAATGTGTGTACTGGAAGTATGATACCATAACAGCAATGCGGTGCCAAGCATATGAACGCCAAATTTGGAACTCGCCGTTTGTCGCGACTCGACGTCGTCTTCCACCGAGACAACCCACTGCAAATCATTCAAAATTTGATACATCTCCACCTTCTACTCATTCTCTTCCTTTCTCTACCCGTCTGGTCACTTCACTTTGATGCAGAGTCACTTTGGCTGTTCGCTCGCATGCCCGGTCACCCACCAGTTCTCTCGGTGTTTCTTCTAAAACCCGTGCTCTGAACACCATTCCTTCCTTCCTCAGCCCATACCCCGCGAAAGTCTTCCTCATTTTCCCCCCAAGGCCTTTCATCACACCCAAGGCCTCCCACCCACATAAACACCAGTCTTGCGCTTACTTTGGGCTAGTCAGTCACCTGAAATCCCTCCTCACCTTCGGCTTGAAGACTGAATCTGTTCTCAAACGCGACGTACCAGGTACCAGGGAGGTTTGACGAATGGGGCCCAAGCGGGTAGTGAGAATGAGAGGACTTCTGTGGGTGCGAGTGATATGGGTTTGGGTTCTAATCTGCGTGGTGGTAAAGCCACCCTTGGAAGTGAGTGCTCTCATTCGTCTTTTTCGACAATAGATGAATGATACTAACAATTTGTTCTTTTTTTCGTTTTCTGTCTTCTTTTCTTTCTATGTATCTGGCCACTGAAGCAACCTCCATACCCACCTCCACGTCCACCTCAAGGCTTACAAACGTCGACCGTGACCTCTCGGAATCATTGTTTTTCTCCCCACTCCCTCTCCACACAACGAATCCGACACATCCAATGCGTCCAATGACCTAGACACCCCCTCACCCGTTCGCTCTCATACCGCCGTTACCACCTCTTCATACGGTGTTGGAGTTGATTGAGGATTCGCAAAAGCCTGGACGGTTCCAAAGGTGGTTTGGCCGCAGAAAGAGCAGCAGCCGGCGCTGCTGGACGAAGAGAATGACTCGAAATGTCTCTCCTCGTCTCCAAGACACACTTTCTTGCATGCCCGTTGCCTTCCACTTCTTCCATCCTCAACGCAGATGCACAGCCACTCTAACGACCGTAAACCCAACCCCAACCCCCAACCTCCTGCCCTTCTCCTCCACCTTCACCAAAGAACTCAGACTCACGAGAAGGGTTTTCTCCGAATCGCCGCCTAAACCAACCGGACCACTCAGAGCGTCTTTTGACGAGGGGAAAGGACAGGTTTGGGTGGTTGTAAAGGAGGTTTGGGATGATAATGTCAAGGCGTTTTCATCGGTTTTTGGAAGTAGAGGTGGTGGTGAAGAAGGACGTGATGATGAGGGAGAACGTAGTGGGGATAGTGGTAGTGGGTATGGGGATAGGGCATGAGGGTGGTGGGGCAAGGGTTGATACTCAAGGTACATTTGCTTTCATCTTTTCCGCGTTTTAATTCTCTTCCGCTGGTCCTCTTCATTTTCGCTTTCGGTTTCAGTGTCGGTTTTCTGGTTTTGAGTTCGCTTTTTTGCTTTTCTTCGAATTTTATTTCACGACATCTGCGACGACAAACACCTAGTAACTACTTCTTTTCTCCTTTTCTTCGTCCAGACGCATCGATCAACCCACACACGCATGCACCCTACGTCCCCACCAAATGTCCCCAACTCAATCCCTTTGCCTACACTCAGCTCAGCGGATGTCTTCGCATGTCGCCTGGTCCAGTAGCGATCAAACCTTCTCCCCAGGATGAAAAACTGATTGAGATGGAGAATTGAAGGGTTAATCAGGGTGCGGGTGCTGGGGATATGTGTTTCTTCCCCTTCTACTTCAGTATCTGTGAGGTTTGAAGATTTGGATTCGAGTCAACCGTCTCGGATCAAATGTCTTCACTTCACCTTCGCCTTCCCAGGGCGATGCACCGGCGTTGATGGGCAAATCATTTCTCCAGGGCTTCAGGCTCTGACGAAAGGCAATCCTTACACTCTCCTATGCATCTCTGGATCCACTATTCCTTATAATCATCGTCGTCAAAATCTCGACGTTTTGACTGTCACATGTGTCACACCAGTCACACATACAAAATCCGAACGCCCAAACGACCTCAACATTGTAGCACGCCAACACTTTGTGCGCTCCTCACCAAACTCACGGTGGCGATTGACGGATACTACTGGATACTCTGGATGTAGCCGGATGGCCCTTAGGTCACTAGGTCTCTAAATATTTCGACGATTTGGCTTTTGGATGGCAAAACCTACGATGGCAGCTAGCGCACTCGGTCCGTCTGCGTTCGCTTTGAGGCTTTCGGGGAAGCACCCTACATGATGTATCTTGCTTTGTGTGCAGTTGAGTCAACTCTTTCTAGTGTCCCAGCCTTCAGAGATATCATAATTACTATGTTTGTTGATCTCAAAAGACTCTTTAAGAACTCGGGACAATGCAGAGTCTGTTATGACTTTTCTTTCGCTAGGAATCGTTATTTCAGATGTGTTACAGTGTTATGGATTTATATATGTGTTGTTAACACTAATGGTACACGCTAAAATGACGATGAGTATCACAGTTGAATATATGACAATTTGAAATTTTCCTAAAAAGATTGTCAAAATCAACAAATACGAGTTGACAACGAGAGAAAGGTGTAAAGCTTACTCGAACTCCTCTCCAATGTACCGGTATTCTTTGCCTCATACTAACCCCATCCTTTAATTTTGAGTGACTCTTTCGCATAAGTCATCCCAAAAACATCGATCCAGTCCCAGGTCATACGAAAGTCCAGAGCCTCTTGAGTCCCTCATCCCACCAGCCCAACCGTCAAAAGGAGTAGAGAAACTTGAGAAACAAAATAAAAGCATAAGAGATGCAGTGACGGTACGCGTCCAAGAAACGCGCTGTCCAATGATGTAATCACGGCCCAACTTCCTCTCATCCTCAACTCATCCTCTCTCTGTTCATCCCACACGGTCAACCGTCTTTCTCACTTCAACACTGTGTTCGCATCAGCCTTCCCACTACATTATCAAATGGATGCGGCAAACCTCCTAATTCTCTGTCCCAAATGACACTACCACTCAACCCTCCCTCTATGTGGTCCAGATTCCCTTGACGCAGATATCTCGTCCAAGGCCCTTTCTCATCTCTTTAAATCTCAGCTTCATCTACATCTGTATCAACTCTATCGACAACATTGACAACCCGCCCTTCAGTATCCCTCACAGGCAGAATTTGCGACGCAGAGCTCGGAGAAGTCAAGTTATGGGAAAATTGGAATTGTGATTCACAGCCGGTGGCGAGTTTTGCTAGTGTGAACGCAAGTGCGATTGCGAGTATGGGTGATAAGGCTGGGACTGCTGCGAGTCTCATTGGGGCCAGTGAGTAAGTTTTCATATGTATTTTCTATAGCGCTCCTGACAATGTATGTTCTTCTTTTCCAGTCAAACAGAGATCGTCCACCATTGTCCCAACATCCATGGTCCACATCGAGACTTTTTAACGTGGGCCATAAACTCTCTGACCCATTCCCTCTCTCGCCGTCGCTCGCACCATCACCCCATCCAAAAGCATGTTTGATCCATACAGGATGGCCTTAGACACTAAATACCACCGTTACCTTCTAATACGATACCGGATCAATGTGTTGTCTTTGTGGGATTCGAGAAGAGATCGAGAGCTGCAGAGAGAGCAGCAACCGGCGCAGCCAAAAGAAGCGAAGGAACGGAAACGCCAGTCTCTATTATTAGAACTCACCACTTCGACCACTGCTACCTCTTCCTGACCCCACAAATCCCCTCACAAATCCCTCTCACCCGCTTCCCAGCCCTCCCTCACCAGAGGAATGCCAGCTCCCAAACGAGTTTCTTCAAAATACAACTTCAAACCAAACGAACGACTCGACGAGTATCGTGGACGAAGGGGAAGTTTGGGTTGCAGTTGAGTTTGAGTACTGTGAGGAAGGAAAGGGGAGGAGAGGACTAGGAGATTGTTCGTCGTTTTCAGTGATGTTCCTGCGGTATGGGTATGGATGGTTCTGGGACAAAGGACAGGCAGGTACATTTATTTTCCTTGTCTGCGTTTTCTTTGCATTTTCTTTCTCGCTCTTTTACTACTGGCTCGTCTCCATTTTCGTTTTCGTTCTCGTTCTTTCTCTTCTTACATAACCAACCCATGCTATAGGTTCGTTTGTACAAGCTGTACACAAGCTGTCACTCCCAAAATCTCAAGTCAAGCTCTCCGCTCATCACTCACTGGGCAAGTCTCAAGCTCCAAGTTGCAGCTATGCTGATTTATGTGCACAAAATGGGAAAAACGGTCCAGATGGTTCTTTCAACTTTGATGGCGGATATTGCCATTACGCCCAAATTACGCAGCAACCAAGCAGCAACCCAAATTAGACAAACCCATCCACCCGCCAGAACTCGTCATACCTTTGTTTCCTTCATCCAACCCTAGCTTCGTTCTGCTGTCAAGTTCCTGTCGTACTATACTCAAGCAGTTGCCAGAGGCAAAGTAGCGGCGAGTCCCAAGAAAAACAGCTCAACACCTCTTCACTCTGGCGTCGGTAAACAAATCTTTGTTTCAGGGCTACAGACTTCGATGCAAGGCGTTGCTTACACCCTCTTATCTATCTCTGACTGCCACTCATCACAATCCTCGTCCCTGTCGTCGACGTTTCTCGTTTTCTGATTCTCTACTGTCACGCTGTCACACAAGTCACACTTTCAAACTCGAACGTCCAAAACAACAAAACATCACAGCACGTCAAGACTCTGTGCAGTCCTCTCCAAATTCACGGTAGCGAATGTGGAATACTACTCGATGCTCTGAAAGGAGCCGGATGGTCCTAACACTGCTAGTTCTTGAGCTATCTCAAGGGCTTGGTTTTTAGATGACGAAATCTCCGAAGGCTTTCAGTGTGTGTGCGTTTTCTGTCTATTCCAGATTTCTTTCCTCTCATGATCCCGTCGCTGTCTTCTGATGCCAAGGTGGTGGCTACCAAGGTGTCCAGGACAATAAGGTACGTTCGCTTTCATTGTTTCCATTGTTTCCATCCCTTGTTCTCTTGTTGCTCTCTCTTTTTGTTTTAAATCTGGTTTTTATGCGATGATATAAACACGTACTAACCACTGTCCTCTTTTCCTTTCATACCCTTCTCTGCACCTTTCTTGTCCAACCGCATCACCCATTCCTCAAGCTTGACGTTGGACGTAAACTCTCGGCATTGTTCTCTTCTTCTAGCTCTATATTTCGCCCAGGCTCGCCCCGCTTGCTCCCTATGACACTTTTAAACCATCAAACACGTCAAAGCCCTAGACACACTCGCTCCTCTGCTTCTATTCGCCATATTACCATCGCTCCCTCCCCATCTGATGCCGGATTTGGTGCAACACACTTGACAGTGGCGGCTACCTTATACCCGCTCCACTCAAAACACCTAGTCCAACGCCTCAAATGCTACTCGGTAAACAGCTATCACGAACTTGAAGGAGGGTCTTGTCCGGGGATGATTGATGACAAGGTATGTACTTTCGCTTTTACTTTCGTTTCGTTCTGCCTTTCCTTTCTCGTGCTGTCTTTTCTCAAATTTTATTTCGTTTCAATCCGATATAAACACGTATTAACCCCTTCTTTTTCTTGCTTCTGTAGCTTTTCGTCCCCTACCCAATGCTTGTATTCGTCCAAAAAATGCTCTCTCTGCGCTTGTTAGCTCCCCACATCCAATTCTACTCCTCTCTGGCTCCAAGAAGATGAAAATTTATCAAGCCGACTCAATTTGGGACGTTTGAACAGAGTAGGGATTAGAAGTTGGGGAAAGGAAATGAAGGGGATGGGGAGATGGTTGAGAGTCGCATTGGGCTTGATGTTGATGTCGACGAAGATGCTGACCAAGCGAAGATTTTGGGAGCGAAGAGGCTACAGAGTAGATGAAACCAGACCTAGGTAGACCTAGATACAGAAAGAAATAGTTAACTATTGACAGCTAGATCATGACTAGTTGGACACATACCTCAAATAGTATATTTTCCGAATCTCAAGACTCACACACATAGCCCTCTGATGAACTTGAAGCAAGGCAAATCCTCAAAACCTCTTTTCTTGATATCGTCAGAGTCAGAGCGACAAGGAAGGAGTCATGGAATCTGGAAGATGAAGAATGACTCGAACAAGAGCAGGGTGAACAGGAGAAACAGAATATGCAGAAACGGCCACCAATGACTCCAAAATGCATCCCTTTTCCCTTTCCTGCCGATACATGAAATCACGGCAAATACAAACGCACAAATAAACCCTCTCCCACACCCTCACAAAAGAAATCAGTCATCAAGAAAGACTTCTTCAAAACCCTCTTCAAGCCAACAAAGCGAACACCTTGGATGAAGGGAAGAGATGGGTTTGGGAGTGGGAACACTGGGAAGATGGTAATGAAAGAAAGAGATGGTGGTGGGGATGGAAGTGGTGGTAGTGGATATAAATGTGGCTCGGAGCCAGGTATGATTAGGTATATTCTTTTCGTTTGCCTTCTTTCAATTCTTCGTTGCGTTGTCATGTGTTTTTTTCTCTCATTCTTTTCCTTTCTTTTTCCTTCGTATCGTTCTCAATCTCTTTTCCCCCAATCTATTTGTGTTAATAAAGACTTACGCTAATCAAACACTCTCTTCTTCCCCCCTCACCTCTTTCCCCCTTTTGTCTCTTCTTTCATCAAAATGCATTATGCGTCACTACAAATGTACACTCCCTACGTCCCCACCTGGCAATGCACCGGCACTCACATTGCTGGATGCCTTCACCTTGTTCCTGTATCGTCCATTTCAGCAACCTAGCCTTCTCCCTTGCCTCAAAATGGAATTTCATCGAAAACAGATGTCTTCAGATTTGATTATGATACTGGTGGGGGTAGTGGGAGGAAGGGGATCATGGCCTTTTCTATGCGATGAACGTCTACTTTGGCTATTGCGACTTGAGAGGCAGAGAAAGGGGCCAGTCTTGTTGGGCGTGGTGTTGATCACAATGAAGATCAGGATCAATACAATGGCTTTTGAGAGAGAAAGCCCGGACTGCCAGTGACTGAAAATATATGCTTGACCTATTTGTCTTCATCGTTTTTGGTATTTTGGCACAGTGTGCACCGACTCAATCTCAGCCTTGATGCTATATTCCTAGCATGGAGAATGGCAGTGGGGCTAAAGAAGGATGGCTTTGGTGGTGACAAAGATGGTATTGACCTTGCTTTTTTAATATTCTGTTGCGTATGTTTTTTGTTAGAGTTTTGTCTGTATTCCAATATTTCAAGGATTTTCATTTGTTTTCACCAACATCCTCAATGAATTGATGCAAAACTGATGTCACCTATCTCGCGTATTTTTTCTCTGATATTTGATTTTTTTTCTGGTTTGTTTTCTTTTTCATATTTGTACTACACATGCACGTTCACTGACCATGTCCACTCTTTCTGCCCCACTCGTCTTATTCCTCCCAACCTCCCAAACCCCCACGCCCCCTCACCATTTCCCTTTCCCCTCAACAACTTATAAATCATAAATCAAAAGTAAAGACGGCTTCATCTACGCAAATTGATGCCTGGCGCACAACCCCCCTTGACCCCCCCTTTACACCATATCTGGATGAATGGGACCCGAGGGGGAGGGGGTAGGAGGCAAATGGTGAAGATATAAGGACAAGTGAGGTGTGGGCAAAATTATTAGGACAAAGTAATATATCTTTTTTTGGTATACTGAACAGGGAATAAAATTTTTATAAAATACTAACAAGATAGATACCTATGTAAGTAGCAGAACTTTTGAATTAATCCTACTCAGTGGCTCCATGTTCTCACAGATATTTCACTACCTCTGGTTCATCTCCTTCCTGTGCTGCTTTGAGTGCAGACCCATATTTCTGTCCCTTTCCATTAACATCTACACTCTTCTCCTCCACAAAATACTTGACAACATCCAACCTGCCCATATATGCTGCTGCGTGCAGTGGAAACCCATACTCCCCTCCCTTTGCATTCACATATGCCCCCTTCTCTACAAGATATTTGACAATATCCAAATGTCTCTCTATCTTAATTTTTATGAAAATGAATGTATACATGTGTATATTTGAACAAAGAGGAAACTTTTGATAAAATACTAACAAGATAAATATCTATGTAAGTACCAGAACTTCTGAATGAGCCCTACTGAGTTGCCCCATGCTCTTGCAGATATTTCACTACCTCCGGTCGATGTACAATCTGTGCTGCTTTGAGCGCAGACCCATATCTCCCTCCCTCTGTATTAACATCTGCCCCCTTCTCCACAAGATACTTGACAATATCCAAATGTCCCCATGGTGCTGCTGCTTGCAATGCAAACCCATATGTCCCTCCTTCTGCATTAACATCTGCCCCCTTCTCCACAAGATACTTGACAATATCCAAATGTCCCTCTCCTCCTGCTGCTTGCAATGCAAACCCATAATGCCCTCCCTTTGCATTAACATCAGCTCCATTTTCAACCAACACCTTGACTATATGGAAGTATCCATTTTCAGCTGCATCATAAAGTGCATATTCTGGTTCTTGAGGAGGAAAGTGAGAAATCTCCTTAGCCTTTCTCCAGAGGCTGTAGAGTGATGAACAGACTTTGTGATTATCTGTTTCATCCCTCTTCCTCAGTGTACCCCATATGAAGGCCTGAATGGAATTCCAGTTGAGATCCACATAGCAGTTCAAAGCTGGAAAGTCTTTCATTCCCCCCTATAGATCTTTATAAGCAGTATCATGGAAAACACCATGCACAGCCTGATGAACCACCTCCTGGATGGAATCATTTGATTGCAGAGATTGTAGCCATTTAAGGCAATAAGCCAACATAGTGTGATGTCGAGTAGATGAGGATGATAATTGGTAATTGTCTTCCCATGTGAGAGGGATAAGGTGAAGAAACATGGTCTCTGTGTGCCTGAGAGACATGTTTGGAGCAGAGGGCCATTCAGGTGGGGCAAGATTTGAAAGGTGGCTGCTCCAAGAATCATGGTAGTTATTTTGACCATGATAGGTGACTAGTTTCCAAAAATATTGAAAAATGCTGAGAGGAAACATAAGAAGATGGAGGAGGGCAAAAAGTATTGGGACTCTATATGGGCATTGGATGTGAATGACAGGGATGATGATGCTCCCAAAATACATCAAAAAGGATATCCCAGTGACAGAGACCACAATCCAACAAAGGGATTGGTGAAGCCCCGAAACGTAGACTGAAAGGCCAACCATGAAGAGGCCAAGGGATGCATGGAGTATAATAGGTAAGAGCCCAATGATCTCAGGAACTCTCCACTTTTCAAATCCAAGGTAGTGGAATTGATGGATTTTGACACGCTCCTGAGCATTACCAGTGGGAAGGGAGAAATTATTTACTTGAAGCCATTGCTTAACAAGCACAGAAAGAAGAGCTGTAGCCAGGGAGAGGGACAGGGAGGCAAAGAACAGGCCGTTAATCCAAAGATCCTTGGTACTGACATCAGTGTTATCCAAATTAACTGATGCCTGTGGAACAGATTGCAGAGTGGTTGTGCTCCTAGCAGCACAAAGCAGCTGGTTCTGCTCAAGCATAAGACTTGCTGTGATCTTGGCGTAATCTGGTTGAAGATTTACAACAGTGGAAATGACAAAAGATGTCACTACAGCAGAAAAGAGTGCCACCTATTACTTAGGTGAACAAAGCATTCAATATGAACCATTTTTTGCACTTACAAAGACAAGTAGAGCATCAAGAGTGTCCCTAAAACCCTTCAACATCTCATCATCAAAAGTTTCCGCCTCATCAAGGTAAAATTTCCACACTCGTGCATTCTCCCTTGCCTCTTTGCCAAATTTATCTGCTTGGTATTTATGAGTATAGTTGTAGTCTCGGGTTCCTAAGAGAACAGTTGATTAATCAGAGAGTTGTAGGATTATCATAAAGACTCACCAGTGTATGAGCCTGGTATTCCAGGATACCCAGCAGCTGGCAAAGATTCCCTTGCTTCTTCTCAGTGTCAAGCTGACAAGTTGGGTTACTTGGCTTTGCATTTTCGGAGCCCATGTCTACAGTACAGCCATCATGTAGTCAATGAAAACAGGCATTCTATCCAATATACTATGATTACTCACTGGTTTCCTGAAGTGAGGAAAGAAGTGCATCTATACCCTCCAAGATTTGTACAATGGTATTATCTGGTGACTTGCCACCTTCTAATTCTGAATATTCAGTATGGGACCAACAGAATGAGACAGTGTGTTACCTACCCTTGTTGGTATCTTGAGAATTTGGTTTACCCAGTACACTGGGAGCAGCCTCATCCTCGGTGTCTGCATACATGTGAGAGGACATTTCTTTCAAAAGTAGGTAATTACTTACTATTGTTTGCCGTAGGTTCAGACTTGGATTTTTTTCCCATAACATTAATATTACGGACTAACGGAACAGTCAGTATCCAAGTCAGACGAAGAAACAATGGCAGACTCACCTTTGGAATCTGTCCGAGCATCCTGAACATTTGAGGAATGCTGGGAAGCCATACTGTTTGAACGAACAGAGTGTCCAGTAGACTGAGGCAAGGCTGCAGGAGTTTCATTTTTTTCGCCTGCATTGTGCACGAAAGATCCTGGCTTCACCGGAACACTCGCAGTGCTGGCAGCAACAGATTGAGACAGGTCAGATTTCAGCTCTCCAGTTGCATTCGAGTCAGCGGTGTCATTGGTAAATCTAGCCAAAAAACAGACTCACCCTTCCCCTTTCCTTTCTTGTTTCCAGCCCTATCTGCTGCTGGTGCAGAGGATTTCTCTGAGGATTGATGCTATCTGATGCCCGCCTGTCCCTTCACTGTGCCACTTAGGCTATTTTGAGCTTCTTCCGATGGTTGTGGGATGTTTGGAACGGAGGGGGGGGTTTTGTGCTGGGATTGTGGATTGTTCATGGTGGGTGTGGTGGTGGCAGTGGTAGTGGAAAGAGTCAACATGTGTACTGACAAGAAGTATGATTCCACAACACAGTGTTTGCTTAAGGGTTAAGCCTTACTTACATTAAGGGCTTAACTTCTTAAGGGACATAAGCCATAATGGTACTGGCAACCCTTAAGCACCCTTAAGTACGGCTTAAGATGTAGTAGTCACGTGAAATTAGCTGAGAACAATTTTTTTTTACTGTAGCTTAGGCTACGTGTCGATGCTTGTCTACTGTGACATGACTGTCATGACTGTCGCAACGCTTCTTTCGTCAAAATGCATTATGGGTCACTATAAATGTACACTCCCTATGTCCCACCTGGCAATGCACCGGCACCCACATCGCTGGATGCCTTCACCTCATTCCTGTATCGTCCATTTCAGCAACCTAGCCTTCTCCCTTGTCTCAAAATGGAATTTCATCGAAAACAGATTCAATTATGATGCTGGTGGGGCTAGTGGGAGGAAGGGGGGCATGGCCTTTTCTATGCATTGAACTGGGGCAAAGGGCCATCACTTCACATGGCAAATTATGAGACCCATTCCCATAGTCTAACTCAGGTTATGCAGAAGGGAGGGAGAATCAGTGGAAAGTGAGAGGGAAGAAGGGCATTAAGCAGACCAATCTGACATGCTAGCATGACGTTGTGGTTATTGACGTCAACAGTCCTTGGATCTGGTCCAGACTGAGTCCAGACATTCTGGTTGTTGGGAAGGGCAAAGACTGGCTGTGGCAACAAAAAGGGGTGGGAGTTTGAGGGTTGGTAAATTTTTCAAGGTCAACATAAGTTAACTCGTCCTTTAAGAGGCCTCATAATGTCTACTTTGGCTATTGCAGGTTGAGAGGCAGAGAAAGGGGCCAGTCTTGTTGGGCACGGTGTTGATCACAATGAAGATCAGGATCAATACAATGGCTTCAGTGATTGAAAATATATGCTTGACCTATTTGTTTTCATCGTTTTGGTATTTTTGGCGCAGTGTGCACTTCACTCAATCACTCACATAGGCTCAATCTCAGCCTGGACACTATTCCTAGCATAGAGCGTGGCAGTGGGGTTGAAGAAGAAGGATGTATTTGGCAGTTACAAAGGTGGTTTTGGTCTTGTTTTTTAAATATTCTGTTGTGTATGGTTTTTGTTAAGTAGTTTTGTCTGTATTTCAATATTTCAAGGATTATCATTTGTTTTCACCAACATCTTCAATGAACTGATGTCATCTAGTATCCTACATATTTGTTTCTCTGATATTCCTTTTCTAAAATCCAGTTTGTTTTCTTTTCCTTTTCATATTTGTACTACACACACACACGTTCACCAACCACAGACCACATCCATTCATTCTGCCCCACCCATCTTATCCCTCCAACCTCCAGCCCCCCTCGCCATTTCCATTGCCCCAGCTACAAAAAATCATAAATTAAAAATAAAGACAGCTTCACCTATGCCCCCCCACCCCACTTTACACCACATCAGGGTCTGTCAGGAGGGGGTAGGTTAAGATAACTTCACAGGCTGCCAGGATGGATGGAACCCATGGGACCAGAGGGAGGTTGAGGTGGGGGGGGGGGGGGGGGGGGGAGGGCCAATGAGTGAAGCTGTGAAGATATAAGGACAAGTGGGGAGGGGTAGGGCGAAATTATTAGGATAGAGTGATCTATCTAATTTTTTATAAAAATCAACATACACATGTGTATATTGTATATTGAAGAAAGGGGAAGCCTGTATAAAACACTACCTAGATATCTATGTACCATAACTTCTGAATTAATCCTACTCAGTTGCCCCATGCTCTTGCAGATATTTCACTACCTCTGGTTCGTTGCCTTTGTCAAGGTCGTCGGTACACTTAATAACCACCCAAGTCACACAATACGAGAAAGCCGATTACAAGAGGATAGATTGATCAAAAGAGATAGAGAGAAAGAGAGATAGAGAGATAAGGTAGTAAGCTGACTAGGCTCTACACTGCGTAGTAGTACGGAGCGGAGATGAAGTGAACGAACTAAGGAATAGGTTACAAGGATAGTCGGTATATAAGTGGTGTGAGAGCAGATGGGAAGAAGTAGGTAATAATAGACGGTATCATGTGGAGACGTCAAAGGCGAGAGAATGATAAGTTTAAATATGGATAGATGAAGGTACTGGATCATAAAGAATGATTGACAGTGGGAATGTCCGTGGAGATAGAAAGCAGAGGAGATAAGTGTGTGAGTCAGAGATCTGAAGAGATAGTAACTATAGACGACGATGGGGACTGGTTGATGTTTATGGGGTTAAGAGTAAATAGAGTGGGAAATGGGTAGTAAAGGGGAAAGAATAGAAAGGAAATGAATAGGCAGGGAGCGATTCATGACGAGCTTTCACCGGAGCTCAGCAGGCAATCCGTCCAGTGTTTCGCCCATTGTTCACGAAGTCGTCTGTCCAATTCCCCCTGTTCTGGCCAATAGTCGGCGAAGTCGCTGGGTTCACCCCATCCCGTGACGTTGGTTACAGAACCCCAGCCTGGTGCACCCCATCTGTCGTTGTCGTCGTTTTGTAGGATGATGTGTGCACCCCATACGCTGCCCATCCAAGGTTCCTTCTATGCTCTGCTCATAGGGATGTTTGATGAATTACACACGTCGCTCTATGTCCTCTCCCCAATATACATCGTCCTGGTCCATCCTCTCCTCCCCATGTGCAACGTTTGCATCCGTTGTGAGGTCCTTGGTGTTGTTTCGAGAGTCGACATTGACGTCCCGAGCGTTGTCCGTATGTACAACACCCTCCGTTAGTTGGGCGCGTGAGAGATCCATTCTGAGTGGTAGAGGTGGTAGAGGGAGCAGTTGACATTGTGGTAGTGAGAGTACGAGTGGTTGTTGTTTGGCTGGTAGTGATGGATGTTGTTCTGTTGTCCTCCTTTCTGGTGTGGTATCTTTTATAGTTGTTGCTTAGTGTGACGTAAGTGTTGAGCGAGCTGTCGCTCGGAGACGAGTTTGACAGTAAACACCGTCTATTAGTGTCGTTAAGGTAGGGCGTTATTAACGGGGAAATGCAATGGATGAATGGTGACGGAATTCCGAGTTCGGTTGCCAGGTGGAGTGGGAAGGAGGACATAGAACACTAGCGATCCATGACAATGTTCCTCCTTTGAGTTGTGCTTTCGCTTGAAGCACACGAGTACTCCGCCATATATCTCCTATGGTGACTCCCAATGAGCGCACTGTCGTTCCTGGTCGTATGAGGTTTGTTGGTCGATAAGTGTTCAGATGTTGTTGGTGGAAGGCTTTGATCATATCTTTTAGCTTCGTCAGTCCTGATGCCGGTTCCCATGAATTTTCTGAGTCAGCGTAGTCTAGCCATTTGACAAGGTATTGTACTCCCCGAAGGTTCCTTGTTGGTTTTGAATCCAAGATTGCTTCCACATCGTATTCATTGTCTTCGGGAAGTAATTCCGCTGGTTCCCCTGGGTAGTTTACCCCGTGAGCTTCGGTTTCTCTGTATGGCGATAGAAGTGAAGCATGGAAAACCAGATGAATCCGCCAGGTATTCGGTAACTTGAGCCGATAATTGACTTCACCAATAACGTCAGTGATTTCGAATGGGCCATGATAACAATTTGCCAACTTAGCTTTTGGCCTTGTTGTCTTCAGATTTTTTCCGTCTAGCAACACCTTGTCTCCAACTTTAAATTTCGTCCTCTCATTTGTATGGTCCTTGTTTTGTTCCTTCATCGTTTCCGCTGCTGTCGATAGACTTGCTTTTAGTTCTTCCCGGAGTATGTCCAGATTCTGAAGGTGTTCTTCGACTTTCAGCACATGCGAAGTTGGATTGATTGTAGGGAAGAGTCGGGGTAGATATCCATGGAGTAATTCGAACAGCGATTTTCCAGTTGCTGAATGGACTCGCGTATTGTGGCAGAACTCGGCGTAGGGTAGGTATTTAACCCAATCATCTTGGCAGTAGTTACAGAAGGTTCGAAGGTATTGTTCGAGTTCTTGGTTGAACCTTTCTGTCTCGCCATCTGTTTGTGGATGATAAGCTGTACTGAGTGCTGAGGTGATTCCCAGCTTAGCGTATATCCCCTTCATTACTTGGCTTGCGAATTGAGGTCCATGGTCGGACACCATTTTGTCCCACAAGCTGTATTGTCGCCAAGTGTTATCGAATAGGAGGTCTATTGTCCCATCACTGTCGATATCCTTTCTGCATGGAGAAATGACAACCGTTTTTGTTGCGCGATCGACAGTGACATGAATTGCGTTAAAACCATCACATTCTGGCAGATCCGTGATGAAGTCGGTTGTAATCGTGCTGAAGGGTCGTTCTGGTATCTCGTTCGGGATTAATGGTACATGTGCTGGGTGGTTATTTGCCTTGGTTAACTGACAAGTAGCGCATCCTTCAACGTAGTCACAAACAAATACTGACATACCAGGCCACCAGAATTCTCTGCTAACGAGTTCGTACATCTTGAATCGTCCCGGATGTCCCGCGGTAAGGCTGTCGTGGTGCATTTTCACAATATCCTGCCTGAGTTGTTGGTCGTTTGGGATGTAGATCTTTCCTCGGAACAGGATGATTCCATCTTTGTAGTTCCATTCCTGCAAGTTTTTTGCCAACACACGCAGTCCGTTGTTAAAAATAGTTTGTAACGCACCCACGACTTCGGCATCCTTCTCTGGGCAATCTTTAATTCGTCTTCTCAACTCTGTATCTCCAATTGCGATTACCGTTCCTGGCCTTGTTGCTCGGATCCTGAAGAACTTGGGATCAAGCAAGACCCTATCTTTGTTGTCATTCTCGACCCCCTCTTTATGGTCTGGTCTTCGAGAGAGTGGATCACTTCGATTAAGGCTTCCGGGTTTGTGAGTAAGTGTGAAGTCGAATCTAGTCAGGAACAAGGCCATTCTCGCCTGTCGTCAGCTGAGTTTCTGAGCAGTAGTGAAGTATCTGAGGTTGTTGTGATCAGTTAAGATTTCGATAGTATGTGGTCCGCCTTCAAGGTAGTGTCGCCAGGCTTCCAGTCCGCGTATGATTGCCAACAGTTCTTTATCGTGAATGTTGTAGTTTTGTTCAGTTTCGGATAAAGCTTTTGATAGATAAGCTATGGGGTGCCATTTATCGTCCAGTCCTTGTTGTTGCAAGATACCTCCTGTAGCGTAATCTGACACATCGACTTCTACTCGGTACGGTTTAGAATGATTGGGCATAAGGAGGACTGGGGAAGATGTGAACGCATCTTTGAGTGCCTGAAAGGCTCTTTCAGTTTCATCTGACCATCTCCATGGTTCATCCTTCTTTGTCAGATCGAACAGTGGCCGTGCGATTTTTGAAAAATCACATATGAAATGACGATAGAAATTTCCAAAGCCAAGGAATGACTGTACGTCTTTAACGTTACGTGGGGTTGGCCATTTGGTTACGCCTTCGACTTTGACTGGGTCCATTGCTAGTGTATTGTGTGAAACGATGAGGCCTAGGAACTCTACCGAATTGGTTTCAAAAGTGCATTTTTCCGGTTGAGCGTACAAGTCATGCGAGTACTTGTTTTACCATGTATCGATGCTCTTCTAGTGATTCCGTGAATATCAAAATGTCGTCCATGTAAATCACGACTTTTCCGGAGTCGATCAGGTCCTTGAAAAGATTGTTCATCATCGCTTGGAATGTGGCTGGAGAATTCATAAGACTGAAGAACATCACCGTTGGTTCGAAAAGACCACGGTTGGTCTTAAAAGCTGCTTTCCATTCATCTCCTTCCTTTATGCGTATATTGTTATATCCCCATCTGAGGTCGACTTTGGAAAATATCCGTGCCCCCTTCAGTTTATCTACGAGTTCTGATATGAGCGGTAGGGGGTATTCGTTTTTGATAGTCCCTCTGTTTAACGCGTGATAATCCTGTACTGGACGTAGTTTTCTGTCCTTCTTTTTTACAAAGAAGAAAGGACTTGCCATAGGAGATTTTGACAGCCTTATGTATCCCTTCTCTAGGTTCTCTCTGATGAATTCGTCAAGTTCCTTCTGTTCATTTGGGGATAAAGGATACGTTTTGCAGGGACGCGGTTCAAAGTCCGGTTTTAGTTCGATGGCGTGATCCCATTCGCCGTGTCTTGGTAGTCGTTCTGAGGTTTGTTTGTCAAAGACTTGTAGAAATCGATGATATTGTGAAGGAATCTTATCTTTAAGAGGTATGTCGGTTTGGGCATTCTGAGCTGCCTCTGCAAGTTCTTGTGCCTTCATAAATCCTGTGTGGATGTTCAGGTTTGGTGTCTCTGGTGTTTCCCCGCTCAGCATCGTTACCCTTTCCTCATTTCCCAACAGTTCTTCCATCATGTCTTGTTCCCACTGTTCTGGGATTGTATCTCTCCCACAACTGTCTTCAGTAAAGATCGCCGTTACCTCCGAACTCCGATGGAAGGATCAAATAGGAATCGAATAGGAATCTGACGGCATCGTCCTGCAATTTTTGATTGAACAACTGGTTTGAATCGTCCAATTGGTTCCAACCATCTGACTTGGTAATCTTTATGGTAGGTCCGTGGGTTGGCGACCGCTGGTTTCGAAGGTTTCGTTTTAGTTTTTAAATGGAGAATGGGGGGGTTTGCTATGATACACGTCTCTGGGCATCTGATCATATCTATTCGTGAAAATGACCAATCTATTTCTGGGTTATGTTCTTCCAACCAGTCGGTACCGAGGATTATATCGTGATCCCCAATGTCTGTTACGTAGAATTCGGCCTGTTCCTCGTGATATGCTTTGTTGTCTTGGGAGTAGATACGGAGATTCTGCGTGGTATATTGTCGTACCCATCCCATAGTGTTCTCGGAACCATCAACGTTTCGTACTGGGAATGGGTTTTTGATAGGAAGGAGGGTAAGTTGATTTTCTTGTGCAAACCGGCTATTGATAATTATGCCTTCTGCACCGCTGTCTATTAGGGTGTTTGCGTCGATTTTTCTGCCAGTAACTTTGCCGATTAATTCAGTTTTGAGCGTGATTGATGGTACCTGCCGGTTACGAGTGATTGCCGACATTCTTAATTTTGAAGGAAAGATTTGCTCACTTGAGGAGTATAACACACTATATCGATTGCTTTTTAACTGTCCGGTGTACTGTTCAACTCCTACTGACGACGTAGCAGAGGAGCAATTCAAAAATCCAATTTGGACATAATGTCCTTTAAATAGACGGCTGCTTGTTCCTTTTCTTCCCCTTCCAATCCTTTAACTTTGTTAACTATGTCGGAAATATCCTTGATTACGTTTCGAGATGAAGACGCCTGAGCTACCGTTACTGGTGATGAGTGAGACGATGAAGGTGTTGTTGCAATCTCGGCTGTTCGAACAGTACGAGGAGAGAAGGTTCGGGAGGCGTTTTGAGATGTCGGTTTTGGGATCGTTGGACATTCGTTGCTCATATGTCCAGGTTGTCTACATGCGAAGCACGCTCCTAGTTTTCGGAGTTGGTCCCTTTCATCAGGTGTCAGTTTGGGGAATGGAGTAAAGGACGAGTTAGCACCTGGTCCCATATTCATAAGCGCATTGACGCTTGCTACCGTTCTTCCCTGAGTCAGACCCGGATTACTCCTCGTCGCTGAAGGGGTTTTCCAGCATCCTTGCCTTTCCCGTTCCTTCAACCATTCTAAATGAAGCTCTACAGCCCTTTCTTTGTATTCCTCGAAATCATCCCACTTTGGATACGTTCTTCCGACTGCCTCTCAGAGTTTAGGTGGTAGTCCATCCTGGTAGAATTCCAACAGTGCTGTTTCTCCAAAGTCAGATTCCTCTCCGTATGTATCAAAGATGCTGTTGTAGCTGCTGATATCCATCCCTTTCATCCTAGCAAACTTGATTTTCGTTCTCGCCACATCATCCGAGGCAAGAGCTCTGAAGTCCTTTTTGAACCTGTCACGTATCTGTTTTAGAGTGATCCATCTACGCTTCTCTGGCGTCTTTTCCAACTCTTCGTCCTCTTCATCCTCATCACGTTCGGTTAGTCGTTGTGTTGCCCAATCTCCTCCTTTTTCTCCCGTGAAGAATGATAGGAATAACGAGACCTGACTTTCCTCAGTAGGGTACTTGCTTTTATTCATGCGCAGATAGTTGTTAAACAAGGCCAGCCATCGTTTTGCCTCGCTGTGTTCCCCATTGAAGGCATCAGGTTTTCTTCCTCGTTTGGAAGTACCATTCGACCTGATAGGAGGTGTATCAGCCATGATTGAGTCGTTTGGATCTGATGGATTTGGGGAAGGAGGTGTAGGAGGACGACGAGGGGCTATGGATGGTCCTTCGGCAGATGGAATGGTGGGAGAAGAAGGGGGTGAAGTGGGGTTGTCTGGTTCTGGTGGGTTATTGGAAGGTGTTTCTGGTGCTGGGTTAGATTCGGAAGGCGGGTTAGGAGATGTAGAGGTTCCTTGTTCTGGTTCAGTTTTGGGATTAGTTTTTGAATGTGCTTTTCGGATTGCAAGTTCTTGGAGTTGGGTTACGACGTGTAGCCCACTTGGGATTTCCTCGGCAGTAAGCCGCTGAGTGTTGTATCTATTTAAACACGGTTGTACGGTGCAAGGAACCCAGGGGTCGTTACCATCCTCAATGAAGTAGGCAGCGTCTCGGAGTGATAAGGGATGGAATACGTGTGGTCAATCGGCACAGTGGAGGTTCGTGTCTGCAGATGCGGATCGTTGACTTGTCATATACTAGTTCTTCTTCAAGCTAGGTAGTTGGGTCCTAGAATAAAGGAGGATGGCAGTCCGTAGTCGGGGGATGATGATGGAGAGTAGTCGACGTGTTCTCTAAAGAATAGAGGTCCCCTAATCTGAACCACAGTTTCTCCTGTATCGAAGTCCTCTTTCACTGTTATGTATGAAAATGTCGAGAGGACTACGTCACCTGAGATAAGTTTCCACACCCAACGTCTTGTGCAGATGAAGTGTCAGTCGAAACTCCAAGGATTCGCTCGTATGTTTCTTCTGTGGGAGACCCAGTATTTGGTGTGTAAGATGTCGAGAGGAAGGGGAAATGGAACCCGTTCGTAGTTGGAAGGGGTTATGGAGGGTTCGAAACGAATTTGGGAAAATAGGGTAGACAGAGTGACTGGTTTAGGAAGAGTGGAAGATGGTTGTTTTTTGAGAAAGAATAATAGACAAGGTAGTCAGGAGAAAGACTCAATTTAGTGAGGTGGGTGTATGGGAGTTCGTTCAAGTGTCAAGGTCATCGGTACACTTAATAACCACCCAAGTCACACAATACGAGAAAGCCGATTACAAGAGGATAGATTGATCAAAAGAGATAGAGAGAAAGAGAGATAGAGAGATAAGGTAGTAAGCTGACTAGGCTCTACACTGCGTAGTAGTAGTACGGAGCGGAGACGAAGTGAACGAACTAAGGAATAGGTTACAAGGATAGTCGGTATATAAGTGGTGTGAGAGCAGATGGGAAGAAGTAGGTAATAATAGACGGTATCATGTGGAGACGTCAAAGGCGAGAGAATGATAAGTTTAAATATGGATAGATGAAGGTACTGGATCATAAAGAATGATTGACAGTGGGAATGTCCATGGAGATAGAAAGCGGAGGAGATAAGTGTGTGAGTCAGAGATCTGAAGAGATAGTAACTATAGACGACGATGGGG
The DNA here is from genome assembly GCA_013368315.1 of Tetrapyrgos nigripes. Classification (NCBI taxonomy): domain Eukaryota; kingdom Fungi; phylum Basidiomycota; class Agaricomycetes; order Agaricales; family Campanellaceae; genus Tetrapyrgos; species Tetrapyrgos nigripes. Next base: position 69,399 of record JAACJM010000292.1, on the reverse strand, counting down.
ACTGGTTGATGTTTATGGGGTTAAGAGTAAATAGAGTGGGAAATGGGTAGTAAAGGGGAAAGAATAGAAAGGAAATAAATAGGCGGGGAGCGATTCATGACAGCCTTCCTGTGCTGCTTTGAGTGCAGACCCATATTTCCCACCCTTTGTGTTAACATCTGCCCCCTTCTCCACAAGATACTTGACAATATCCAAATGTCCCTCTTCTGCTGCTGCTTGCAATGCAAACCCATACTCCCCTTCCTTTGCATTAACATCTTCCCCCTTCTCCACAAGATACTTGACAATATCCAAATGTCCCTCTTCTGCTGCTGCTTGCAATGCAAACCCATACTCCCCTTCCTTTGCATTAACATCTTCCCCCTTCCCCACAAGATACTTGAAAATATCCAAATGTCCCTCTTCTGCTGCTGCTTGCAATGCAAACCCATACAACCCTTCCTCTGCATCAACATCTGCCCCCTTCTCCACAAGATACTTGAAAATATCCAAATGACCCATATATGCTGCTGCTCGCAATGGAAACCCATATTCCCCACCCTCTGCATCAACATCTGCCCCCTTCTCCACAAGATACTTGACAATATCTAAATGTCCCCATATGCTGCTGCTTGCAATGCAAACCCATACTCCCCTTCCTTTGCATTAACATCTGCCCCCTTCTCCACAAGATACTTGACAATATCCAAATGTCCCTCTTCTGCTGCTGCATGCAATGCAAACCCAAATTCCCCCCCCTTTGCATTAACATCTGCCCCATTCTCCACAAGATGCTTGACAATATCCAAATCTCCCTCAAATGCTGCTGCTTGCAATGCAAACCCATAAAACCCTTCCCCTGCATTAACATCAGCCCCATTTTCAACCAAGACCTTGACTATATGGAAGTATCCATTTTCAGCTGCATCATGAAGTGCATATCCTGATTCTTGAGGAGGAAAGTTAGAAATCTCCTTAGCCTTTCTCCAGAGGCTGTAGAGTGATGAACAGACTTTGTGATTATCTGTTTCATCCCTCCTCCTCAGTGTATCCCATATGAAGGCTTCAACAGAATTCCAGTCAAGATCCACATAGCATTTCAAAGCTGGTTGATAGATATCCCCCCATGGGTATTTGAGAGTGGTATCAAGGAAGACACCATGCATAGCCTGATGAACCACCTCCTGGATGGAATTGTTTGACTGCAGATCCTGAAGCCATTGAAGACAATAAGCCAACATATTGTGATGTCGTTTATATGAGGGTGATATTTCAAATTGATCATTCCTGACATTGAATGTGGGAGGAGTCTGCTTAAGAAACATGGCCTCTGCATGCCTGAGAGATGTGTTTGGAGCAGAGGGCCATTTAGGCAGCCTGTTCTGAGAATAGTAATAATATCTTTGCCCATGATAGGTGACTAGTTTCCAAAAATATTGAAAAATGCTGAGAGGAAACATAAGGAGTTGGAGAAGGGAAAATAGTATTGGGACTCGATATGGGCATTGGATGTGAATGGCAGGGATGATGATGCTCCCAAAATACATCAAAAAGGATATGCTGGTGACAGAGACCACAATCCAACAAAGGGATTCATGAAGCTCTGAAACATAGACTGAAAGACCAGCCATGAAGAGGCTAAGGGATGCATGGAGTATAATAGGTAAGAGCCCAATGATCTCAGGAACTTTCCACTTTTCAAATCCAAGGTAGCGGAATTGACAAATTTTGGCACGCTCCTGAGCATTACCAGTGGGAAGGGAGAGAGTATATGCTTGAAGCCATTGCTTAACAAGCACAGAGAGAAGAGCTGTAGCCAGGGAGAGGGACAGGCTGGCAAAGAACAGGCCATTGATCCAAAGATCCTTGGTACTGACATCAGCGTTATCCAAATCAACTGATGCATGCGGAACAGATTGCAGAGCAGTGGTATTCATAGCTGCACGCAGTAGATTGTTTTGTTCAAACACAAGCCTGGCTGTGATCTCAGTGTAATTTGGTTGAAGATTGACAACAGTGGAAATGACAAAGGATGTCACTACAGCAGAAAAGAGTGCTGCCTAGTAATCAGGTCAATAAAGTATTATATATGAACCATCTTTCACACTCACAAAGACAAGTAGAGCATCGAGAGTGTCCCTAAAACCCTTCAACATCTCATCATCAAAAGCTTCCGCCTCATCAAGGTAAACTTTCCACACTCGGGCATTTTCACTTGCCCCTTTGCCTAACTCATCCTGAGGGTATTTACAAGTATAGTCATAGTCTTGGGTTCCTAAAAAGACAGTTGATTGGTCAGAGAGTCATAGCATTGTTGTAAAGACTCACCAGTGTATGGACTCTGATATTCCATGATGCCCAGCAGCCGGTGGAGGTTTCCCTTCTTCTTCTTGGTCTCATTGACATGCTGCTGAACATTTTCTGAGTCATCAGCTATAGGTGTAGTCAATGAAGACACTCTATCTGATATACTAATGTTACTCACTGCTTTCAGTAATCAAAGAAAGAAGTACATCTAGGCCCTTTGTGATCTGCGCAATGGAATCAGACAGGTTATCTGGCACCATGCCACCCTCTGATGCTAGAAAAAAAAACCAATATTTGTTACAGGACCAACAGGATGAGACAGTGTGCTACTTACAGTTCTTGGTCTCTTGAGAATTTGGTTTACCCGGTACACCAGGAGCAGCCTCATTCTTGGTGTCTGTGTACATGTGAGAGGTCATTTCTTTCAAAAGTAGGTAATTACTTACTATTGTTCACCATAGGTTCAGACTTGGATTTTTCTTCCATAACGTTACGGACTAACGGAACAGTCAGTATGCAAGTCAGACAAAGAAACAACAGCCGACTCACCTTCGGAATCTGTCCGAGCATCCTGAGCATTTGAGGAACGCTGGGAAGACGTGCTATTTGAACGAATGGAATGCCCAACAGACTGAGGCAAGGCTGTAGTTCCGACATCTCTGCCAGTATGCTTAACGGCAGATCCCGGCTTCAACGGAACACTCGCAGTGCTGGCGGGAACAGATTGGGACGGGTCAGATTTCGGCTCTACAGTTGCAATTCGAGTCAGCGGCATTATTGGTAAATCTAGCCAAAAGACAGACTCACCCTTCCCCTTTCCTTTCTCGTTTCCAGCATTATCTCCTGCCGGCGCAGAGGATTTCTCGGAGGATTGACGCCGTCCGATGCCTGCCTGTCCCTTCTCTGCGTCACTTAGGCTGTTTTGCGCTTTTTCCGATGATTGTGGGATGTTTGGAACGGAGGGGGGGACTTTGCGCTGGGATTGTGGATCGTTCATGGTGAGTGTGGTGGTGGTGGTGGTGGTGGTGGCGGTAGTAGAAAGAGTCAGTGTGTGTACTGACAGGAAGTTTGATACCACAACGGCAATACGATGCCAGGCAACAGATTGCTGTTGCCTGGCAACAACAACAACCACCCGCGCGTACCTCCGGGTGTGTTGTCATCATTCCGGCCTCCTTGAGCCTCGGAAACTCAGGCGAAGTCGTTATTCCATTGTCCAGTACCGCCCTCCGCCCATGCCTCCTTCTGCACACCCTCACTTATACTCCTTCGAGTCCGTAATTTTCTCTATTTTTTACTGTTTACCAGTTACAAAACGCTATCCCGCCACCTGTTCGACACTCTCACGTGATCAAAAAGTCACGCAAGTCCATGGGGTGAGTCAGCATGCGCGCGCGTCGATTTTCTTAAGTCCAGCGTCGCGTCCCTCCAGGCCTTCCTCACGGCCGAACGGTCTATCTCTAGTACTTGAAACTTTGCATACATACCTATATAGACATTTTTAGAATATATAGCAAAAAAAAAATTGAAGTAAAATGGTAATATCTAAGAAAATCCTTACAGTACGCTTTTCTGGTGTTTGTTTACCTGTGCACTTTGCGACAAACAATGTCAGCAAAGTGCCGTCACTGCTTCTGTGCTTCTTTTCATTCATTTCGTTGCCGCCCCCTGTCATACAATCCGTCCCGCCGTTTCCCATGGCATCTAGCCAGCCACAAGAGCAAACCAGAATGTGTACTGGCTGTGCACAAGCAAGGCCTCTGAGTGCTTTTGCTAAGCCAGGCACTAATGGAGGATTCTTCAGCACTTGCAGCACTAAATGTCGCAACAAACCTAAAAAAAAGCCCAAATTGGGTGAAAATGGTAAGCTTGACATCTCTGCTTTGTACTATACTGATCTACCACTGTTATAAGGTACAAATATATCAGCTCATGATCCCACACCTTCCAGTGATGAGGAAGAATTGGACACATTATTGCGTGGTCTGCCAACTGTACCCCTCGCAGACTTTGTTCGCACCATCGAGAATTTACAGGGTATTCATTCCTTTGATGCTCAGGTTGACCTCTCTGGTGTACAACTCAAGGACACCGCTTTGGCAACAAAAGCTGAACACATTGTGTCTGAAGTCTGGAATGCCACAGGTCTTCATTTTACGTCAGTTTTTTCTTTTCCTTTTTGTTGATTATATACTTACTCATTTCAGATATCACAAGCATGTCGATCACCGGAATACACCTTCAGCTCGTTTTCAGTACAGCTGCTCTCAGAATACCAAATGCCAGCGTAAGCCTGTCGCCTCTCAACGGGACAAGGGGCAGATGCATACCTTCAAGTGTGATGGTTGGCTGGCCATCAAGGTCTTTGAGGATGACCCTTGTGCATGGATTCATCTAAAGCATAAGGAGGAAATTCACTTGGCTCAAAGGGTTGCACGATAGGAAATTGGGTCGTGATATTAGTCATTTTGTGGAAGATATTGCAAGTTTTGAGGATTCCCGAGGAGCCCGGCCTACAACTTGGGCAAGCTCATCTAGTAAAACGGCGAAACGACAGGAGAGGAACACCCTGGGCTACCAGGTACAAAAAGATTAAAGAATTTCATTAAATTTTACCGTCGTATTTCAATTTTTTTTTGCTATATATACAAAAACTATTTATATAAATATGTATGCAAAGTTTCGGGTCTTACGGATAACTCGTTCTGCTGTGAGGAAGGTCTGGAGGCGGCGCGACGCTGAACTTAAAGAAAAATCGGACGCGCGCGCATGCTGACTCATCCGTGGACCATGGACTTGCGTGACTTTTTGATCACGTGAGAGTGTCGAACAGGTGGCGGGATAGCGTTTTGTTTACCAGTTAGGTTCATCGAGGTCGACATACCTTAGTCTATTTTATAGGCAGAGATGAATATCATTTTGTAAACATTGTAAGCAGTGCGATGCCAAATTTGGAACTCACCGACTTTCTCAACGTCGTCTTCCACCGAGACAACCCACTTTCCTTCCCCCAAAGCCATCATCCAACATCCATCATATCCCGGCTCTCCACCTTCTACTCATTCTCTTCTTTTCGTCTGGTCACTTTCCTCGGTGTACTACCTTCACTTTGACACCAAGTCACTTTGGCTTTTGGCTGTTCGCTCGCATGCCCGGTCACCCACTCCAACCCGTCAGTTCCCTCGGTGTTTCTTCTAAAACCCGTGCTACCATTCCTTCCTCCCTCAGCCCATACCATGAAAAAGCCCTTCTCATTTAGCCCAAGACCATTCGTCACTCCCAACGCCTCTCTCCCCCGAGTCCCAAGGGGTCTCCAAAATGATATGACCAGACCGGACGTTCCTTTTTGGTCATAAGGTCCAGCTTGACCCCCCCCTCCCCCTCTCCTTCCCAAAAATGGTAAGTGATAAGATAAATATGGCTTACAAATCATGAAATCAGATCAATTTTTCCTCCTGGCTACCTCATAGGCCCTCTGCTAACCTACAGATGCTGTGGATTAGTGATATATTCTGTGTGACACCTATCATATTGAGGTAGCAAATCATTTTCTGACAATGTTTGTGATGTGGCACCAGTGGTGACATACTTGGGCACTCTTCGCCCTCAACACGTGATGTTCCCACGGTCCAAAAAGGCAAGCCCTTTGATGGGCCACGGGCCAAGCCCGGAGCTCCATTGTTCTTCCTCCGGAGGTGCTTTTGTTTGTATTTTTGGCCTCTGGTTGAAGTTGTGAGCGTCGTTTCACTACAGAAGCCTCAGAGCTATGGTGAGGCAAAGTCAACCTGATATACGAGCTCTTAAATGCCATGTAATAGCATAAAAATGATACATTTGGACATGCTAAGGGAATATACACTATAAACCTGATATAAAAACCTCCAAAAGATGTGTTGAACATGTCCAAAAGACACTAAACTACACTATCCTATCCCATTCAACTCATAAGCACAAAATGGGCCTCCAGCCCTAGAAGAACCACAACATAAGCCTGAAAGAGGAGCAAGTTAGCAAAACAGACCAGAAGGACACTATAGAAGCAAACTGATAGTGGAAAAGCGAGACAATGGTGATAGATTATCTTACAAGGCATAGAGAGAGCAGGCCTAAGACCAGGGGGGGAGGGCATTCGTGAGTGGTGGTGGTAGTGGTGGTGGTGGTAGTGGTGGTGGTGAAAGAACAATCAACGAACGAATAAACAAAACACACAGGAGGCTTTCGGTCGGCCGATTGAAGCCCCATTGGGACGTCACGTGTTGAGGGCGGAAAGTCAAAACCTGTGGTGACATCACTGATCGTGGCAATTACATACCATTTAAAGGTGAGATTTCATTGTTACGGGCCAGAAAGCTCATTACACATGGCTTTTATGGGTCCTGAGTATGTTTTGTGCACTTTCAGATCCAAATGGCTTCATAAAGTATGTCTATACACCCTTCATGTGATGGTGTACCTTTTGGTCATAAGGTCTCTCCAGACCCCCCTCCCCCAAGGTCTGGTCTCAGGTAGACCAACTGAAGACCCCTTGCCGAGTCCCCACATAAACGACAACCCTGCATATGGACTATCGTTGACTTTGGAGCTATTCAGTCATCTGAAACCCTTCTGCACCCCGTATCACGACCTAGTCACTTGAAGACCGAAGCTATTCCGCAATGCAGAGGTTCGCAAGATCGAGTTGTCGGAACGAGACGTGGCAGTGAATTTTACAAATGGGGTCCAAGCGGGTACAGCGAATGAGAGGGTTTCTGTGGGTGCGATTGGAAACAAGAGCGATGTGCTTTTGGGTTCTAATTAGATTGGTGGTAAAACTACAAGAGGTGAGTTGGCTGATGCGTATTTTCCGACAATCAACGAATGGTACTAACGATTTGTTCTTGTCTTTTCTTTTCTTTCTACCTATCTAGACGCTAAGCAGCCTCCCTACCATCCATACCCGCCTCTACATCTACGTCAAGACTTCCAAACGTCGGCCGTAAACTCTCCAAACTTCTTTTTCTCGCCAACGCATCCAACGACCTAGACACTCTAATCCCCTCACCCGTTCGCTCCCATACCGCCGTTACGATCACTTCATACAGTGTCGGAGTTGATTGAGGGCCCACGAGAGTCTGGACGATTCTGAAGCTAGTTTGGAGAGAGCAAAAAAGCCGCAGAAAGAGTTCTGGCGGGTGCTACTAAAGAGAATGGATGAGATCGCCTTTCTTTGTCCCTGAAATGCACATGTACACTTTCGTGCCCACCCGTTCCTCTTTTGTCCTCAACGCAGCGGGACCCCAACGACCATAAATCCAGCCACCAACCATCAGCCCCCGCCGTTCTCCCCCGCCGTTCTCCCCGCCTTCAGCAAAGAACTCATCCTCACGAAAAGGGTTTCTCCGAATCGCAGCCCAAACGAAACCAACTGAACAATTCGGAGCGTCTGTTGACGAGGGGAAAGGACGGGTTTGGGTCGGCGTAGAGAATTGGGTCCGGGGACGATAATGTTAAGGCGTTTTCGTTGGTTTTTGGAAGTAAAAGTGATGATAAAGGACTTGGTGATGAGGGAGAACGTGGTGGTAGTGGTAGTGGATATGAGGGTATGAGGGCGGATGGGGCAAGGGATGATAGATCAGGTACATTTCCGTTCGTCTTTTTCGCGTTTTGATTCTCTTCCGCCGGTTCTCTTCATTTTCGGTCTCTGTGTCGGTTTCATTCTGACTCTCAACAAAAACCGCTGAACACTTCACTCTGGCGTTAGAACTCAGTAGACGAATTTTTGTTTCAGGGTTACAGACTTCCACGCATAGCACTGCTTATGCTTTCAATCCATCTCTCCGCCATTGATCACAATTCTCGTCGTCGTCAACGTTCTTTTTCTGACTCTCAACTGTCACGCCATCACAGTGGTCACGCTCCAAACCTGTGAACGTCCAAAACAACAAAACAGCGCAGCTCACCGACTCTATGCAATCCTCGGCAAATTCACGGTGGCGAATATGGGATACCACTAGATGCTCTGAAAGGAGCTGGATGGTCCTAATACTGCTGGTTCTGGAACTACGTCAAGGGCTCGGTTTTTAAATAACGAAGTCTACGAAGGCTAGTAGCGTATGTACATTTGCCTTGCGGTGACATTTTCTCCTTTTTTTAACTCTTTCTGTCTCTTCCAGATCTCTCTTTCATGATCCCCATCAGGAAAAGCTTCATATACACTTTCATGCAATAAAGGGATAAAAAAGACCGAAAAATGCATGAGAATGCATTAAATTGCAAGATTATGCAAATTATGCTCCTCATGCAAGTCCTTTCTTCGGCGGCATGAATTATGCACAAATTTTACCTTTTTATGCAACAGAAGGCATAGCTTACACTCGCTAACTCAACGAGATTCAGTCATATATTCCCTTGGTTTGTCACATTTGACACAATAAGAACCATGAGCAGATAAAGGGGCGTGTATTGGCAAAGACTACGAAGTACAATCATGACAATTAGGTACCATACAGCTATACAACAGTCCTGACGCAGGCTGGACATTATACCAAACAAGGAAGATCGAACACATACTTGAGCGTACATCAATGAGCAACAACGATGTGACATCTTCAATGCAGCCTGGAGACCCTAGTGAACAAACGCCTTGAGAGAAAATATCAGTGTAAGGAACAATAGACAGTGCCGAGCACAAACCTGATGAGACGTCGATGGCCGATGCCTTAAAACCTTGGAGGTAAGGATGCAGCCTGGACACTCTAGTGAACAAACACCTGGATATAAAAACATTAGTGTAAGGAAAGATAGGTAGGGAGTGCCGAGGACATACCTGATCATACGTCAATGACCTATGCAATAAAACTTTGGAGATGAGGGGCGGTCAGCGTCAGAAACGTTAGAGATACTGAGCGAAAAAGACTGACCCTACAGAGCACAGCGGGGCAAGGATACTAAGTAAACGGCAATTGACATTGGCAGTCGTGCAGGGCACTGTACCTAAAAGTACCTAAAATAATGTAAAAGTTGGTGACGAGATGTGAGTTGGAAAGAGTACATGTTGAAGGCATAGCGGGACGTACATTGTGCCCAAAATCCCAAACAAAAAGATTACTCTTGCAGCCTGAGTAGGCCAAGGGCAGTGAGGATGTCGTCGACGGAGTACGGAGGGTAAGACAGCACGGGAATACCATTACCTTGAGTTGAAGTTCGAGATTGAAAGAACTTGAAGAGAAGTCAACATGAGTCAGGTGACCGTTTGTTGACCTCAAATCCGAATCAAGCAACTGTACAGTTCTTCTATCGGAGCTTGAATTCTTCGGAAGCTACCAGCGTGTCACCAGTCACTTCAAACGTCCTTCAAGATATCCCTTGACACACAGTTCCGCAGCTACACAGTGCCAGTACAGCAACTATACTCATTCCGTCAATGGTATTGAGGGTGTCTCTGCACTCGGAAAGATTGTGCGAAGGTGTCTTTCTGCCAGATCTAGCTCCATGATTCCCACTCTTCGTTTTGTCCCTTCCCTCGCCTCCCCCTTCCACTCCTGAGTGGAACCAGGACTTGGTAGATACGTACAACTTGCTCGCTTGTCTTTCTCGATGAGGCGTTTCTCGTTGGGACCAGGTGCGCAAAGCGATATATGTATGTTTATGGTTTCTTGACCGCTGTCTCATCTGTCGCTGACTATTGCGCACTCATTTATTTCCAGGGTACTCAGACTTGGCGATGACACCAGACAGTCAGAGGGAGTCAGAAATGACGGAGTAATGTAGTTTAAGTAGAATACTTGTATAGTATCACTAGAGTGGAAAGCAAATCTGATACTTCTGACTATTTCTGCCGCCGGAAAATGGATAAAGAGAACAGGAGCAGTATGCATTTCGATACAACTTCAAGCATCTATTATGCACTAGAATGCATAAAGTTGCTCTGAATGCATAGTTATTCAATTCGTCTCAAACCTTATGCAAAGCGAGGTATAAACTATATAAAATTTTGCATTTTTATGCACAAAAAGCCTAATTAGACACTTATTGCATGAAGGTGTATATGAAGCTTTTCCTGATGGGCCGTTGTTGTTGTCTTCCGATGCCAAGGTTTCTCGACGTCAGCCATAAACTCTCTGAATCATTCTCTTCCACACTACGGCCACCACCACCGCCATTCAATGCTCCAGATACACTTGCCCCACAATACCCTTCACGTTGATGCTCCCTATTTCTGGATCAAGTTTGAGTAATCACGCAAGTGGAAATGCTAACACGAATAATAGATCAAGGAAGACGATTCCTTTGTCATTCTCGTCTCCTGGGTCTGGGCTGGGATCGGGGTCTGGTGTGGACGGCCAACAAGGCCATGGTAATGAGAAAGATGGAAGTGGTGGTGGTGGAGGTGATGGCTACTGAGGAGTCCAGGACGATAAGGTACGTTCACTTTCCGTTCTTTTTTCTCATCTCTCTCTCTTTTTGGTTTAAATCTGGTTTTTATGCGATATAAACACATACTAACCAATGTCCTCTTTTCCTTCCTTTCTCCTTTTCGTACCCTTCTCTACCTTTGTCCAACTGCGTCGCCAAAAACTGCTTGATGTCGGACGTAAACTCCCGGTATCGTTCTCTTCTTCCAACTCTATATTTAGCCCATTCGCCATTGCCACACCATGGCGACTTCTGTCTACCCGCTCTACTCAAACACCCAATCTAACGCCTCAAATGTTATTGTAACCAGCTACATATCATAAAGGAGGATTTTGGCCAGGGATTACTGATGATACGTTGGCTTTTACTTTCTTTTCTCGCGCCGTATTTTCACAAATTTCATTTCATTTCGAGCTGATATAAACTCGTATTAGCCCCGTCTTTTTCTTACCTACTTCTTTAGCTTTTTGTCCAGAAAAACGCTCTCTCTCTGCACTCGTTAGCTCCCCACATCCCGTCCACGTCTCTTTGCGTTCGTTTATTCCCTTGCTCCCAGGTAAAAATTTGGCGAGATGGAGGATTCGAGGCTGAGGTGGATCGTCTTCTATGCCTTCAATTCAACTTGGGATGCTTGAACAGAGTTTGGATGAGAAGTCGGGGACAGGAAAGAATGGGAATGGGGAGATGATTACGAGGCCTTTAGGCTGAGTTAATTTATGTCGTAGCGACCTCCTGGATCTTTTCCACGGGTTCAAACTCCCACCCCTGTGCGTTGGCGCTCATCAAGCGCTCATCTGGAATCACGGTCGAGACCCATGACGTCGTTCACAGCTTTCTCAGAACAATGCGAGGCCTTTAAGTTGGGTCATTCAGATTTCTATTGCCGGTCTCTGAGATGCCGACAACCGATCAGTCTAGGCACAACCCACAACGTCATGCAAACGTCAGCACGTCGTTTTCACTGCCAGCATCGACAACCTCCACTGCCCTATTCCTCCACTCCTCAAGCTTGCATTCGCCTCGAGTTGTAATTCCTGCCTCTCTTTCGTCAAGTCCTCCTTTTCCCAAGGATTTGTCGACAAACTGCGACGTCAGCGTTCTCTCAGGACTCTTGTTCTGCAGCAACCCTTGATTCTACCTGACTCCAAGCAGTGTTCGCATACCCCAAATCGCAAATAATACACACTTGTGACATGGCTCCTCCCTTTGGATGCCTACTCCTACCAATTGATCAGTCCTGTTTCTCTTTCCCATCTTCTTAAGCTCTCTTTCTCTTTCTGTCTGCTGGTCCCAATCGCTGGAATATCTGTGCTGAAACCCACAGAAACCTATCCTAGACTTGCTCTGATAAAATCGTGGTTGAAGGAGCATGTTTGAACTAAACTTCTACAATAGCAGTGGCACATTTCTTTGATTTTTTCGTCTCCATCTCTATGTACTGAGTGTTTGTTTTTTGCATGACAGGAAGCTTTACATCTGCAAATTTATTATTCACTGCTATTCCAGAAGTAGCCTCCCGTTGTTCTTTTGTCCAATGTCTGATGTTCATTTCAAGACTGTCGCTTTGGATTTGTTAATTCTGTGTTTCTTAAAAGGCACCCCTTGTTCCACCTTTCTTTTGTGTTTGTGCAGGACGTCACTGGCTTCAAGCTCTCTTCGTTACACATCCCCGGCTCAGTGAGTGAGCCAATCGGCCCAGAAGCTTGGGAATGGTATAGCGGCTTTCCCAAATTGCCCTCGGAACCTCATTGCTCAGAGGCCCATCTGTGCCAATGCTTCTCCGCTGGGCTCAACAGGTCCATACTCGGACGAATGCATATGGCAATGAATATGATTCTAACGCCTGACGACGATGGACCCAGGAGGAGTGATTCACTTTTTGGCAGTGATTGCATGAGTGATGAAGATGGTGAGGTACACTTCATGCTTCAATGTTGGTATTGTGTTGGGATTTTTCTTGCAACATGGGTAGGTATGATTTTTGAACACTGATTTTTCACGTATCACTGTTTGTCTTCAAATCCTCTTTTGCTGTTTTAGCTCTCCTTCTCTCAGTGGCTGCAGCATAGTCAATATAAGAGTAAATTTTTGACTTTATTGGACAGGCCTCGTAGCTTGCCACGCGAAGCGATGGCTCTTTACCCCAGTTGAGTTGTGGTTGAGAGTCCTTACGAGGCCTCTTAAAGGCCGAGTTAACTTAGGTCGACTTTTGCAATCTTCCCACGCCTGCAGATTTATATTGCGGTCTCTACGACAACTGAATTGCGGTCTGGACCAGGTCCAAGGACTATGTAATGATGTCGACAACCACGACATCATGCCAGCGTCATGCTTCATGGGATATACACAGCGGGGCGCAAAGCATATTTGCCAGCCATTTTTGTGCACTCTTAAATGACGGATAGTTCACATGATTTTGGGTGAGATAAAATTGATTGTATTAGCTGCCAAAAAAGGGGTCACAAAAGCTCAAATTATGTGCTACAGTTTTTCCATGCTAAACTTTTTATTCATTCATGACCAAAAAAGGGAAGCAAATAGTATTCGACTTCTGATTTGTGAGAAAATGCGAAAAAGGTATGATCACTATTTGTGTGCCAGATTCCAGCGAGTAAAAGGAAAAGCACTGCGGATGGGAAAAATCTAAACTTAAATGACGGATTTTTGCTCAGCACCAGACCTACTCCATATAGTACCAATTTGAGGCTGATATTCCATATGGAGTATGCCCGGCTGTTGAGAAAAATTGGTAATTTAAGTTCATGTTTTTCACTGCCCCAGTGAATTCATTTTACTCGCCGGAATCCGGCACACAAATATTGATCATACCTTTTGCGTATTTTTCTTACAAATCAAAACTCGAATACTATTTACTTCCCTTTTTTGGTCACGAATGAATAAAAAGTTTATCACGGAAAAGCTTAAGCGCATAATTTGAGCTTTTGCGACCCGGTTTTTTAGCAGTAAATACGATGGATTTTATCTCACCCAAAATCATGTGAACTATCTGTCATTTAAGAATGCACAAAAATGGCTGACAAATATGCTCCGTGCCCCGCTGTGATACAGTGCGTCCACGGCTTTCTCTCCGGAAGTATAGTCATACTATCTGCTGTTTGCCTGCACTCACTGCCCTACTTCTTCAGCCTCAATGCCCTCGTAATTCTTGCCTCTCCACTGTCCATTTAATTTACCTTAGAAATCATTTTCATGGTTTCAAACTCGGAGTCCCATCCCTATTAGCTGGCACTTGTCAAGCGCTCATTCAGAGTCATCTGGCATGATGGTCGAGAATCTCATGACGTCGTAAATGGTTTTCTTGGACCAGCTGTAACCAACGCGTCCTTGTCTTCTCCCCGTTCCTCACTGTGCCCAGGTCCCTTCACCAGTGTTCTGCTCATGATTCCTGCACTTTTCAACCTACACAATACCAGGGTTGGTCATAGACTAACTAATACCCATCAGTTCAAACCAAAGTCTGGACTCTGTCAATGCTGGTCTATACCGCGGTCGACAGATAACCGAGGAAAGATTCCTACAGGGTGCTTGCTGCCCAGAATTGCAAGGCTGGAAACAGCCAACTGCAGCCAGATGCCATCAGGCAACAGCATGTTCCAGCAAGGCCTGATCTACTTACTGATTGACCGGTGTCAATCGGCTAAACCCAAAATATATAGTCCAGACCGTAGTCAATAGTTGAGCATTGACTCTCTCTCTTTGCTTTGCCCTCCTTCTCCCCATCTCGTATGCATGTTGCTGGAGCCAGACCCAGTTTTACCAACGTTCCCTCCAGTTGGTTGCCAGTGGGTAATCGTAGACTATATACCTGATGTCATGAATCGTCTCCCGCCTATTCATTTCCTTTCTATTCTTTTCCCTTTACTACTGATTCCTCACTCTAACCCCATAAACAACAACCATTTCTCATCATCGTCTATAGTTACCATCTCTCTAGATCTATGACTCATACTCTTATCTCCTCCGATTCCTATCTCCATGGACATTTTCACCATCAATCACTCCGTACGATCTAGTACCTTCATCTATCCATATTCGGCTCATTATTCTCTCGCTCTTGACGTTTCCACATGATACCGTCCATTATTACTTACTCTTTCCCATCCGTTCATATTTTACTTATATACCTGTGATCTTTGTAACCCATTCCTTAGTTCGTTCACTTCGTCTCCGCTCCGTACTCTTACTACGCAGTGTAGAGCCTAGTTAGCCTACTTTCTCTTCATCTCTCTATCTCTCTATCTTTCTTGGTCAATCTATTCTCTTGAAAACCGGCTTTCTCGTATTGTGTGACTTGGGTGGTTATTGAGTGTACCGATAACCTTGACACCTGAGGGAAGCCAAAATGTGTCTCGAAAAATATTACCACACAATGATTGTGCACAGATAAGTGCAGTCTGTTTAAACTGCAATCAGTGTTCACTGCTCTTCATCCACTGTTATGCTTAATACCATACTTATTTTTCTGATAATACTCTGACAGTAGCAATTACATACTCAATGTAAGAATATTGTGATATTAGTAGACTTTATTGAGGGAAAGAGGCCTCGTAATTTGCCATGCAAAGCAGTGGCCCCTTTCCCCAGTATTGGGCTTGATGTTGATGACGACGACGATGACGATGATGGCAAAGAAAAGATTTTGGGAGTGAAGAGGTTACAAAATAGATGGATGAAGCCCCACTTATGTAGACCTATATACAGAAAGAAATGGTCAAATTCTTCCATACACACCAACTCATAAATACCATGCGAGCACATGCACACCAAAAATCCATCGCAAACCAACCAAGAGAGCACCTTGGAGCAGAAAAAGCAATGGTGTTGGAGAGAGGGAGTTAAGCTGAAGGATCGGGCACAGTTCTCAGTCACCAGTACGAGATGGGTTTTGACGTGGGTGCTGGGGTAAGTTTGAGTGCGACAAGAAGGGTATCGTCATTATCTTGTCAATGTTCGTCGATTTTTTTGGGACTGGGTGCGGATCAATAGGAATGGAAGTGGAACTGGTGGTATGAGTGAGGATCCGGGCTGGTATGATAAATTAAGTCTATTTATTTCCGTTTTCTTTTTCCCTTCGCACTATTAACTTTTTTTCTTCTCTTTCTTTGCTTCCTCCGAGTCGTTACTTCTCTCGTTCTTTTTCATTTTATCGGCGGTGACGGAGGTGGTTTTGATCTTAATTTTTAAGTATTCTGTTGCGTATGCCCTTCTCATGCAATGCCAGCATTAATTGAGGAAGCGTCATCATCATGGAATCTGGAAGGGGAAGAGTATTTTGACAAAAAACTGGTTGACCAGTGCCTGCCAAGATTTGGCAGGCGCCAGTGGAAACCGGTCACCATTCGTTAAGCGACCAGCCAAGTCCAAAATCCACCAGTAAAAATCTTAAATGGCAACGCGCACAACCTCTGCTAGCTTCTGTCCCTCTGTTTTACAGTAAAATAACTTCATTTCTATGTAAGATAATCTACCTACTAGGAATATTGGTGAAGAGATGTGATCAGGCATTTTTGGCGGAACCAGTCCACCAAATATTTGTCAAAATACTGATGCGAGAACAAGAGCGTGAACAGGAGAAACAGAATATGCAGAAACGGTCACCAATGACTCCAAAACACATCCCTTTTCCCTTTCCTGCCGACACATGAAATCACGCAAATACCCTCACGAAAGAAATCAGCCATCAAGAAAGACTTCTTCAAAACCCTCTTCAAACCAATGGAATGAACACCTTGGATGAGGGGAAGAGATGGGTTTGGGAGTGGGAACACTGGGAAGATGGTGGTGGGGATGGAAGTGGTGGTAGTGGATATAAATGTGGCTTGGAGCCAGGTATGATTAGGTATATTCTTGTTGTTTGCTTTCTTTCAATTCTTCGTTGCGTTGTCATATGTTTTTTTCTCATTCTTTTCCTTCCTTTTTCCTTTGTATTGTTCTCAATCTTTTCCCCCCCAATCTATTTATGTTGACAAGAACTTACGCTAATCAAACTCTCTCTTCTTCCCCCCTCACCTCTTCCCCCCTTCTTGCTCTTCTTTCATCAAAATGCATTATGCGTCACTACAAATGTACCCCCACCTGGCAATGCACTGGCACCCACATCGCTGGATGCCTTCACCTCATTCCTGTATCGTCTATTTCAGCAATCTAGCCTTCTCTCTTGTCTCAAAATGGAATTTCATCGAAAACAGATGTCTTCAGATTCAATTATGATGCCAGTGGGGCTAGTGGGAGGAAGGGGGGCATGGCCTTTTCTATATGTTGAATGTCTACTTTGGCTATTGTGACTTGAGAAGCAGAGAAAGGGGCCAGTCTTGTTGGGCATGGTGTTGATCACAATGAAGATCAGGATCAATACAATGGCTTTGGGAGAGAAAGCCTGGACTGTCAGTGACTGAAAATATATGCTTGACCTATTTGTCTTCATCATTTTTGGTATTTTTGGCCCAGCATGCACCTCACTCAATCACTCACATAGGCTCAAACTCAGCCTGGATGCTATTCCTAGCATAGAGAGTGGCAGTGGGGTTAAAGAAGAAGGATGAATTTGGCAGTTACAAAGGTGGTTTTGATCTTGTTTTTTAAATATTCTGTTGCGTATGTTTTTGTTAAGTAGAGTTTTGTCTGTATTTCAATATTTCAAGGATTCTCATTTGTTTTCGCCAACATCTTCAATGAATTGATGTCATCTAGTATCCCACATATTTATTTCTCTGATATTCCTTTCTTTAAAATCTGGTTTGTTTTCTTTTCCCTTTTCATATTTGTACTACACACACACATTCACATTCATTCTGCCCCACCTGTCTTATTCCTCCCAACCTCCAGCCCCCCTCGCCGTTTCCATGTCCCCCATCCAGCTCCATTCCCCCAGCTACTTCAAAAGAATTATAAATTATAAATTATAAATAAAGACAGCTTAACCTATGCAAACTAGTGAGCAACCCCCCACTCCACTTTACACCATATTTGGGTCTTTCAAGAGGGGGTGGCTGCCAGGATAGAGGGAACCTATGGGGCCAGAGGGAGGTTGAGGTGGGGGGGGCAAGTGAGTGACAAGTGGGGGGGGGGGGTGAAATTATTAGGATAGAGTGATCTATCTAATTTGTTATAAAAATCAATGTACACATGTGTATATTGAAGAAAGAGGAACCCTGTATAAAACACTACCTAGATATCTATGTAGGTACCAGAACTTCTGAATTAATCCTACTCAGTTGCTCCATGCTCTTGGAGATATTTCACTACCTCTAGTGTATATTGCTTCTGTGCTGCTTTGAGTGCAGACCCATATCTCCCTCCCTTTGCATTAACATCCACACCCTTCTCCTCCACAAAATACTTGACAACATCCAACCTTCCCCTATATGCTGCTGCTTGCAATGCAAACCCATATTCCCCTCCCTCTGCATTAACATCTGCCCCCTTCTCCACAAGATACTTGACAATATCCAACTCTCCCCAGTATGCAGCTACTTGCAATGCAAACCCATATCTCCCTCCCTCTGCATTAACATCTGCCCCCTTCTCCACAAGATACTTCACAATATCTAGCCTATCTGCTGCTGCTTGCAATGCAAACCCATATTCCCCTCCCTTTGGATTAACATCTGCCCCCTTCTCCACAAGATACTTGACAATATCCAAGTTCCCCATATATGCTGCTGCTGTCAATGCAAACCCATATTCACCTCCCTTTGCATTAACATCTGCCCCTTCTCCACAAGATACTTGACAATATCCAAATGTCCCCCAAATGCTGCTGCTTGCAATGCAAACCCATATTGCCCTCCCTCTGCATTAACATCTGCCCCCTTCTCCACAAGATACTTGACAATATCCAAATCTCCCCTAAATGCTGCTGCTTGCAATGCAAACCCAAAATGCCCTCCCTCTGCACTAACATCTGCCCCCTTCTCCACAAGATACTTGACAACATCCAAATGCCCCCTATATGCTGCTGCATGCAATGCAAACCCATAATCCCCTCCCTTTGCATTAACATCTGCCCCCTTCTCCACAAGATACTTGACAATATCCAAATCTCCCCAAAGTGCTGCTGCTTGCAATGCAAACCCATAATCCCCTCCCTCTGCATTAACATCAGCCCCATTTTCAACCAAGACCTTGACTATATGGAAGTATCCATTTTCAGCTGCATCATGAAGTGCATATCCTGGTTCTTGAGGAGGAAAGTGAGAAATCTCCTTAGCCTTTCTCCAGAGGCTGTAGAGTGATGAACAGACTTTGTGATTATCTGTTTCATCCCTCCTCCTCAGTGTATCCCATATGAAGGCTTGAATGGAGTTCCAGTCAAGATCCACATAGCATTTCAAAGCCAGTTGAAAGCCAAAGATTTCCCCATCTGGTCGTTTATAAGCAGTATCATGGAAAACACAATGCACAGCCTGCTGAACCACCTCCTGGATGGAATCATTTGATTGCAGAGATTGTAGCCATTTAAGACAATAAGCCAACATAGTGTGATGTTGAGTAGATGAGGGTGATAGTGGTTCAAATATGTAGCTGGGAGGGATAAGCTGAAGAAACATGGTCTCTGCATGCCTGAGAGACGTGTTTGGAGCAGAGGGCCATTCAGGTGAGGCAAGATTTGAAAGGTGGCTGCCCTGAAAGTGGTAATAATATCTTTGCCCATGATAGGTGACTAGTTTCCAAAAATATTGAAAAATGCTGAGAGGGAACATAAGGAGCTGGAGAAGGGAAAATAGTATTGGGACTCGATATGGGCATTGGATGTGAATGACAGGGATGATGATGCTCCCAAAATACATCAAAAAGGATATCCCAGTGACAGAGACCACAATCCAACAAAGGGATTCATGAAGCTCTGAAACATAGACTGAGAGGCCAGCCATGAAGAGGCCAAGGGATGCATGGAGTATGATAGGTAAGAGCCCAATGATCTCAGGAACTTTCCACATTTCAAATCCAAGGTAGCGGAATTGACGAATTTTGGCACGCTCCTGAGCATTACCAGTGGGAAGGGAGAGAGTATATGCTTGAAGCCATTGCTTAACAAGCACAGAGAGAAGAGCTGTAGCCAGGGAGAGGGACAGGCTGGCAAAGAACAGCCCATTGATCCAAAGATCCTTGGTACTGACATCAGCATTATCCAAATCAACTGATGCCTTTGGAACAGATTGCTGAGCAGTTGTGTTGCCAGCAGCACGAAGCAGCAGGTTCTGCTCAAGCATAAGCCTGGCTGTGATCTCAGTGTAATCTGGTTGAAGATTGACAACAGTGGAAATGACAAAAGATGTCACTACAGCAGAAAAGAGTGCTGCCTATTACTTAGGTGAACAAAGCATTCAATATGAACCATTTTTTGCACTTACAAAGACAAGTAGAGCATCGAGAGTGTCCCTGAAACCATTCAACATCTCGTCATCAAAAGTTTCTGCCTCATCGAGGTAAACTTTCCACACTCGGGCATTCTCGCTTGCCTCTTTGCCAAACTCATCCTGAGGGTATTTACGAGTATAGTCATAGTCTCGGGTTCCTAAAAAGACAGTTGATTGGTCAGAGAGTCATAGCATTATCGTAAAGACTCACCAGTGTATGGACTCTGATATTCTGTGATGCCCAATAGCCGGCGAAGGTTTCCCTTCTTCTTCTCAGTCTCATTGACATGCTGCTGAGCATTTTCCGAGTTGTCAGCTATAGTCATAGTCAATGAAGGCACTCTATCTGATATACTAGTGTTACTCACTGCCTTCAGTAATCAAAGAAAGAAGTACATCTAGGCCCTTTGCGATCCGCGCAATGGAATCAGACAGATTATCTGGCACTGTGCCACCCTCCAATGCTAGAAAAAAAACCAATATTCATGACAGGACCACCAGGTGAAGACAGTGTGCTACTTACAATTCTTTGTCTCTTGAGAATTTGGTTTACCCGGTACACCAGGAGCCTCATCCTTGGTGTCTGTGTACATGTGAGAGGTCATTTCTTTCAAAAGTAGGTAATTACTTACTATTGTTTGCCATAGGTTCAGACTTGGACTTTTCTTCCATAACATTAGGGACTAACGGAGCAGTCAGTATGCAAGTCAGACGAAGGAATAACACCAGACTCACCTTCGGAATCTGTCCGACTATCCTGAGTATTTGAGGAAGGCTGAGAAGACGTGCCAATTGAATGAATGGAGTGCCCCACAGACTGAGGCAAGGCTGTAGTTCTGACATCTCCGCCAGTATGCTTAACGCCAGATCCCTGCTTCACCGGAACACCCGCAGTGCTGGCGGGAACAGATTGGGACGGGTCAGATTTCGGCTCTGCAGTTGCATTCGAGTCAGCTGCGTTGTTGGCAAATCTAGCCAAAAGACAGACTCACCCTTCCCCTTTCCTTTCTCGTTTCCAGCATTATCTCCTGCCGGCGCAGAGGATTTCTCGGAGGTTTGACGCCGTCCGATGCCTGCCTGTCCCTTCTCTGCGTCACTCAGGCTATTTCGAGCTTCTTCCGAGGGTTGTGGGATGTTTGGAACGGAGGGGGGGACTTTTCGCTGGGATTGTGGATCGTTCATGGTGAGTGTGGTAGTGGTGGTGGTAGTAGAAAGAGTCAACGTGTGTACTGACAGGAAGTATGATTCCACAACAGCAATGCGGTGCCAAGCATGTGAACGCCAAATTTGGAACTCGCCGTTTGTCGCGACTTTCTCGACGTCGTCTTCCACCGAGACAACCCACTCATCACTCAAAATTTGATATATCTCCACCTTCTACTCATTCTCTGCCTATTCTTACGCGTCTGTGTACTATCTTCACTTTAACGCCGAGTCACTTTGGCTGTTCGCTCGCATGCCCGGTCACCCACTCCATCTCGTCAGTTCCCTCGGTGTTTCTTCTAGAACCCGTGCTACCATTCCTTCCTTCCTCAGCGCATACCGAGCAACAGTCTCCCTCATTTTCCCCAAGGCCGTCCGTCACTCCCAACGCCTCTCACCTACATAAACGCCAGTTCTGCGTTGACTTTGGGCTAGTCAATCGTCTTAAACCCGTCCAACCAAGTCGCTTGAAGACCGAATCTATTCTCAAGCGCGACATACCAGGTATCAGGGAGGTTTGATGAATGGGGCCCAAGCGGGTAGTGCGAATGGGAGGGCTTCTGTGGGTGCGAGTGGAACGAAGAGTGATGTGTGTTTGGGTTCTGCGTGGTGGTAAAACTACAGGAGGTGAGTTTTCTTATGCGTATTTTTCGACAATAAACGAATGATACTAACGATTTGTGCTTTTTTTTCATTTTCTTTCTTCTTTTCTTTCTATGTTTCTAGACACTGAAGCAACCTCCATACCCACCTCCACGTCCACCTCAAGACTTACAAACGTTGACCGTAAACTCTCCGAATCATTGTTTTTCTCCCCAGTCCCATCTCCACACAACGAATCCGACACATCCAACGCGTCCAATGACCTAGACACCCCTTCACCCGTTCGCTCTCATACCGCCGTTACCATCTCTTCATACGGTGTCAGAGTTGATTGAGGATTCGCAAAAGCCTGGACGGTTCCAAAGGTGGTTTGGCCGCAGAAAGAGCAGCAGCCGGCGCTGCTGGACGAAGAGAATGACTCAAAACGCCTCTCCTCGTCTCCAAGCCACACACTTCCCTGCGTGCCCGTTGCCCTCCACTTCTTCCATCCTCGACGCAGATGCACAGCCACTCCAACGACCGTAAACCCAACCCCAACCCCCAACCTCCTGCCCTTCTCCTCCACCTTCACCAAAGAACTCACACTCACGAGAAGGGTTTTCTCCGAATCACCGCCTAAACCAACCGGACCACTCGGAGCGTCTTTTGACGAGGGGAAAGGACAGGTTTGGGTGGTTGTAAAGGAGGTTTGGGATGATAATGTCAAGGCGTTTTCATCGGTTTTTGGAAGTAGAGGTGGTGGTGAAGAAGGATGTGATGAGGGAGAACGTAGTGGTGATAGTGATAGCAGTGGGTATGAGAGTTGATACTTCAGGTACGTTTCCGTTCATCTTTTTCACGTTTTAGTTCTCTTCCGCCGGTCCTCTTCATTTTCGCTTTCGATTTCAGTGTCGGTTTTCTGCCTTTGAGTTCGCTCTTTTGTTTTTCTTCGAATTTTATTTCACGACATCTACGACGACAAACACCTAGTAACTACTTCTTTTCTCCTTTTCTTCGTCCAGACGCATCGATCAACCCACACACCCATGCACCCTACGTCCCCGCCAAACGTCCCCAACTCAATCCCTTTACCTACACTCAGCTCAGCGGATGTCTTCGCATGTCGCCTGGTCCAGTAGCGATCAAACCTTCTCCCAGGATGAAAAACTGATTGAGATGGAGAATTGAAGGGTTAATCATGATGCGGGTGCTGGGGATATGCGTTTCTTCCCCTTCTAGTTCAGTATTTGGAGGTTTGAAGATTTGGATCCGAGTCAACCGTCTCAGATCAAGTGTCTTCACGTTCGCCTTCCCAGGGGGATGCACCGGCGTTGATGGCTTCAGGCTCCGACGAAAGGCAATCCTTACACCCTTCTATGCATCTCTGGATCCACTATTCCTTATAATCGTCGCCGTCAAAATCTCGATGTTTTGACTGTCACATATGTCACACCAGTCACACATACAAAATCCGAATACCCAAACGACCTCAGCATCGTAGCACGCCAACACTGTTCCATAAGGGTGATATTTCGTACTCACAAACACAAGAAGTGCATCAAGAGTGTCCCTAAAACCCTTCAACATCTCATCGTCAAATGCTTCGGCCTCGTCGAGGTACACTTTCCACACTCGTGCGTTCTCCCTCGCCTCTTCGCCAAACTCGTCCTGAGGGTATTTCTTAGTATAGTCATAGTCTCGGGTTCCTACGAGCGTCGAGCACAGTTAAATACATGGAGTGTCATAGCCTTATCATGAAGACTCACCGGTGTATGGACTCTGATATTCTGGAATACCCAACAGCCGGCGAAAATTCCCCTTCTTCTCAGTCTCGGTGGCATGTCGCTGAGTTCGGTTACTTCTCGCGTTTTCCGAATTGTGGTCTACAGTCAATACACGCTCAGTGAAAACAGACACCCCATCTGATATGCTAGTGTTACTCACGTCCTTCAGTAATCACGGAAAGAAGTGCATCTATGCCCTTTGATATTCGCGCAACGGAATCGCACAGGTTATCTGGTAACTTGCCACCTTCCAATTCTGAGAGACAGTGAATAATGATTAGAGTCCAGGAAAGTGTGTCACTCACGCTTGTCGGTCTTTGGAGAATTGGGTTTACCCGATACGCCCTCATTCCCGTTGTCTGCGTACCTGTGAGAGGTCACTTCTATAAAAAGTACGCAATTACTCACCATTGTTCGCCGTTGGTACAGACTGAAGATTTTCGTTTACGGGCTACATAGAAGATCAGTTAGTATCAAAGAACAGTAGAAGTAGACTCACCTTCAAGATCAGCCTGAGTATCATGCGAACACCCGGAAGTGCTGATATGTGAATCAACCGTAGAGGCAATAGTATTTTCGTTTCCGCGTTCATCCCGAGTGACAGATCCTGACTTCATGAGGACATTCACAGCGCCGGTGGGGACAGATCCAGACAAGTCGAGCTCTGACTCTGCAGCGGCAACCCGAGTCAGCGTTGTTGGCAAATCTATTCAAAAGACAGACATACCCTTTTCCGTTCCTTCCTTGTTTCCAATTTTATCTGCTGCCAGCCCAGAGGATTTCCCAGAAGACCGGCGCCTCCTGATGCCTGCCTGTTCCTTCTCTGCGTCACTGAGGCTTCTTCCGGTAGTAGCGGGATGTTTGGAAAGGAGGGGAAGATTTCGCGCTGCGATTCTAGATGGTTTGCAAGGTGTGGTGGCGGCGGTGGTGGAAAGGGTCGTGGTGGTGACGGAAAGAGTCAGCGTTGTAATATGTATTGACAGGACGCGTATAGTACCAGCGTGAAATGAGCTTTCCATGATTACATCATAGAACGTCGATACTGTCTGCCTTCGAAGTGATCGTTTGAAGCCTCAAGTCGCACTTGTAAACCTCCTCGTGCCTTCAGCCCCCTCTCCTTTCATCGCCTTTCTCGGTGTTCCATTACTTGTGCATTACCCGGCGTTCAAGCGTCCATCCCCACCGCAATGCGTTAGCCTCGTCCCCAACACTAATTTTTCCAATTCCACGATCGCTCCCTTGCTTCCTCCCATACCACACCATCCCCACTTGCCTTGTTCTGTCCATTCTCACCATAAGCAAAGGAGTGAAATCTCTATAACAGGATCTCTGATTCTGTCAACGTCCGTCTTTCACTCTATGCATCTCGCTTTCCTGTGTACGCGTCACCTTCATCATCTGGGTCACTATTAGGTCCGACCGCGCGTTGATCAGTCCACTCTCCTCCCTCTTCTCCAGCGCTCTTGAGCAGACTCGCTCACAGACCCGACTCGGAATTTAGGACACAGAGCTCTGCACGAGGTCGGGTTATGGGAGAATGGGAAGTGTGATCTACAGGAAAGTATGCTAGTGCAGTTGCTGGGCCTAGTGTTAATGCAAGTGTGACTGTAAGCATGGGACAAGAGAGGTGAGTTGTGTTCTTATTGACGTGTCTTCCAGTTATGCTAATGATGTATTCCCTTTGTTTTCTTTGTTTTCTTCTTGTCTTCATATTTTTATGTTCCTATTTCCTACACAACCACCAACACGTCTCATAGACTTCAGCTTTACATTACCCCCGTGAGTCGTCCGTGGACTTCATGAACTTCCAGCCCCGTCTGTCATTCGGGGACTTCTGGAAGCACACGTTTCAACGCACCCAATGTTCCGGTACGGTACATTCAGCTGCTTCGGGTGCTACTACAGATGGATTTATTGGCGCATTTGTACTAAATGGTGCTGCGTCGATGCGGAAAGGAATCAAAATCGAGGTTCCAAAGAAAACTGTAAGTCGAGATCTTTTCGGTTTCTTTTGGCAAGTTGCTAAACAGCGTTAAAGCGCGCTATTATCTCCCTACCTGATCTTCTGGCCTTGGTACATTGGTAGTTTGATTGTGGGTAGATTTTGTCTTGTTTCTTTTGCGACTTGCTGACATCAGGAAAAGCCTCAAAGGCACTTTTATGCAAATGTAGCCTAATCATGCATATTTATGTATGACCACTGAAACATGTTGCATAATTTCTGTATTTTTTGGTATGAAAATGCACACAGTGCATCCTCATGCATTCTATTGCATAGAACATGCTCACTGTTGTATGAAGGAGTTGCACATGAGGACCGTCAAAATCTGCTTGTAATGTGCCTTTTGGGCATCTTTGACAAGCAGGTAGAATATAAGGATATTTTACTTACAAGATGACAAGAGACTATAGACATGGGCTCATTGCATTTAAGAGGACGGTTTTTCTTGCGACGTTGACTGGACGTGTCGAGACCTTCAGAGCTAAGTCGCCACCGGAGGAACTTAACCGAAACCGGGAAGCAGCTACGTAGCCTACTTCTCAAATAATTCAAACTCCGCTGAAGAACTGTACAGTTGCTCGCTTCCCATATATTATACTAGCCGTGACCCGTGCGATGCTACGGGATTTTCTGATTTCAGTGTAAGTATGCGAGAGTATGTACTCAAAGCTCACAATTTTTTTTAGCAAAGCATAAGATTAGAGAGAATGCTACACTACTATCCTATGTACTACTAATATGGGCCTAGGGAGAATCCAAGGTTGAGGGAGAACTTGAGTTTGAAGAAGACGAATCAGTCCGCTGCCGCTTAGACGGAGTTCCATCTGCGTAGCTAAATCGCAGATGCTTGCCAGCAGAGGTAGAATTACCTGAATGAAAGTTAGTGAACGCATTTTTTAACGAAGTCCATACACTCACCAACAGGAGATTTTTGAGAGGGAGTACCCATCACTGGAACATAGGGCCTTCCCAAGAAAGTAACCTTTTCCAACTCAATCTCGAAATGCCCGACCATTCCATCAGGATTACGGATGATGGAATGAAGAAATCCTGACACAGAAACATAAGTACCAGGGCTGACTTTCGGTTTGTTGGCCCATCGAGGTGTGTTCGGGCAAAAGGTACGAATCGGCATAGAGGGTTTAGGGGCAGTGGAATCCTTAAGCAGATTGGTGTATACTTGAGGGCTGAGTTCAATTCGTGCCTCCGTGTCCACACTGGTGACCACTCCTGCAACTGTAATCAACGCACAATAACGTGGATCAACATTGCCGGCAGGAATAAGCTGTCCAAATCCAATAGTATTGTGGTCAATATCAAGAACGGATTTGAAGACTGAGTGACTGGACTCACATCCACAATGTTGCCTACCATGACATAGTCCACCTTTGCCAATCCCTCAGTCAAAAGCTCTGACTTGACCATCTCCTCCATCCTTGCCACCTGGAAAGAAGGATGAGTAAAATTACGTTTGAAATGTGGCCATGAAAAACTTACATTGACGTGTACAAAATATGTGCCGACAGCCTCAAACTGGTGGCCGTTGTTGTTGAAATAACGAAGCAAGGAGAGCCCAGCAGATTCTATATCTGGACTGTCGTAGAAATAAAAGTGAGCATCAAAGAGAATGGTTTTCCCTCTGGGCTCCTCTGGGCAAGGGTTCTCGAGCACAGCAAGGCCAGACAGAGTGGCACAACCATTATTGTTGGCGTTGGACATGATGAGATGTGTGTGAGAGAGAGAAGAGAGTAAGAATCACGATACTGGGACTTTGAGTTGGGATCGAAAGATTGAAGTTCATATTTATACTGCAGAGCAGGGCTTCAGGGTATGACGCAAAACGAACCGGAAAGAAGATGCTAGAAAATGGTTGAAATGTCGCTCAGCATCTATCCCAGGCGTGCTGAGACATACCTGGATGGTACTGATGCATGTGATCACGTCACAGGCAAGAACGTTCTCGAACATTCAGGAGCTTCAGGAACAGTGTTTGTAAATATAGCTAGCGCGCTCAGTTGGGATCGCCACTGTGCCAGGCCCGATATGGAGCTGTCACATGAAAAGGGTGTGCGCTGGTGTGCATAGGATAGAGTGATTGTACTGAGTTAGATAATGCAGTTTCGTGTTCGGACTTTTCTGTAGACAATTTCAAGACAATTTACCATGGAACGTTCATTCACCCTGCATATTGTGACCCAGAGCCATCATCCAAACCTGATGTTCTGACTTCATTGTAATCCGAATCCTCTGTGATGCTTGGATCCAAAGTTCTTAGAGAGATCAGCCTAATTCTCGAAATTTTCAGGAGCTTCAGGAGCAGTGCTTGTAAATTTCGTACTATTGGTTTGGTCTAAAATACTACTAAACACAGAATTCTATCAATTAACCAGAACTTCTGGGAATACAATATTAGGAGTCCGAGGTAGAGGCTCATCATTGGGAAGGAGGACTTTCACCCTCTGCCCAGAGGTAGCGCGAGAAAACACAATATACAGTTGTCCATGTGTAAAGACCGGCACACGAAGATCCAAACCAACGTACTTGAGAGATTGGCCTTGTGACTTGTTGATGGTCATAGCAAATGCCAAACAAACAGGGAACTGGCGTCGTTTCAGAACAAAGGAGAAGTCTGCATTTTTTGCTGAGGGAATGAGTGTGATGCGAGGAATGAGTGCAAGTTCTCCGTGATGATCTCCACCAATAATTTTAACCTCCAAGACCCGTTCCAAAGAGCGAACTAACACCATCCGAGTACCATTACAGAGCCCTCGTGCTGGTGCCAGATTACAAAGGAGGATGAGCGGACAACCAGGTTTTAAATGAAGCTCACCCGGTGGAAGTCCAGATGCATCAAGTGAACGAAGCATCTCAGGCGGTATCGGATCATCTCCGTCAGGACCATC
The DNA here is from genome assembly GCA_013368315.1 of Tetrapyrgos nigripes. Lineage (NCBI taxonomy): Eukaryota > Fungi > Basidiomycota > Agaricomycetes > Agaricales > Campanellaceae > Tetrapyrgos > Tetrapyrgos nigripes. Next base: position 40,865 of record JAACJM010000292.1, on the reverse strand, counting down.
AGCACCTTGTTCCCTTGCAATAGAATCAGCGCTCATATAAACTCGTTCTTCTCCTGGAAGGCGGTCCAAAAGTTCGCGATTGATACTGTCCACGTCTGAATTTTGAGGGGCAAGAATGGCACGTTCAAGGAAATATTCAGGAGGCGGGGCCGTAGACAATACCAAAAGGTCTGGATAAATAATGTCAATGAGTGACTCCTCAGAGTCTACTCGCATGCCACTGCACAACGATACATTGTTATCGTTAGAACAGAGACCTTGGCCATGACCAATATCCAACAGCCAGGAAGCAAAGTCAACTTCATCGACAGAACCGCCTTGTTGTAGCTGCATGTTCCGAGTCAGATTAAGTGGCGTGACCAGAGGCCAAAGATAGGAACACTTCAGACAGGCAGAAACAATATCTTCCTGAGAACCTTTGACAACAACAGGTAAAATCTGTTGGAAGTCACTGCCAAAAACCATCGTAATACCCCCAAATGGTCTATCATCATCCCGGATATCACAGCAAGTGTGATCCAAGGCCTGAAAAGCCAAACGATTCTGCATTGGACTTTCATCCCAAATAATGATGCGTGTCTGCCGAAGAAGCTCAGCTCGTGGACTGTCCTTATTGATATTGCAGAGAGATTCTTCCATAAGGCCTTCGATGGGAATCTTGAACATGGAATGAGCGGTGCGACTGCCTGGCAGAAGAAGAGCCGCAATCCCTGTAGAAGCGACACATAGACTAATCCAACCACGGGCACAAACTGCATGACAAATGGTTTTGTAGACAAATGTCTTGCCAGTCCCACCTGGTCCATTGAGAAAGAACAGTTGACCATCACGATTTTCCACTGAACCCATCACCTGGTCAAATGCCAACTTCTGTTCAGGATTTCCCTCCATTAGTTGCAAATTCTGCTCAGCTCTCTCCTGCTCTACCTCTCTATTATAATCCAATTGCTCTGCGATGAAAAGATTGTTGCTCTGAGATGCCCAGTTTTGCTGGGGTAAAGGCATGTCTGTGAATTCTTCAAGGAAGTGGCCTGATTCCTGAAGAATACGATCAAGGAGATAAAGCCCATAGTCATAAGCATCCTCTGCAGTTGGGTTTGCTCGTCCCATGACTCTTAAATGATACTGCAAATCATCACATATATAGTCACGGAAATCATTCCAAAGCAGCCCAGGACGTTGAGGATTGCAAAAGAGTAGAAGGGTAGCAAACATCTGTCGAAGACTATGCCCAGTCTGCATCTCTGAAGCTTCCTCCAATGCTTGTCACCATTCCCCGTCATCCTCCAAAAGCCCACACGCTAGACAGGGCTCTCGAAAGGTATCGTAAGTACAGCCCCGATAAGTCTGAACATCCTCCCAACACTTTGGGCCTTTCACTACTGTCAAAAGAGTACGAAGATAAAACCGCTTGCCTGCATTCGGAGGCACATAGTACATTCGTCCCAATGCAAAACCTCGTTCCCGCAACTTCCAGCGCTTGTCGTCCTTCCAAACAAAGTGTTGAGGGAACTCTTGATAAGTATACTGTTGAGCAGTTGGGCCAATGCTGGGATCTGCATTAGCTTTGAAAAATGCCATGAGTATACTTTTTTCCTCGCGAATGCGATGCTGAAGAACTTCAGGAGCCTCATCTGGATCAAAACGAACCAAATGCTGACCCGGGAGATGAATTGGAAGGCGAACGACGTTTGGCTCCTGGGCATGCACATCAAAGTGAAAGATACGCCAGATAGCCTCTGACGCAGAAAAGTAGCAACCCTCGATAAATTGCTTGATTTCATCCAGCTGTTCAACTGTCAATGTTCCATGGTCATGGCCTTTGTTGATGTATTTGACTGTGTATTTGACTGTCTTGAAGGAGGTAGCGCACTCGACATTGATATGACAGCCATATTTCGCGGAAAGGTAAGGGTTGTAGGGGACGATCCAGCGGTTATCAAGTTTGTGGTTTCCAACATCATACTCCTGTCCGTCATCAGGACGGTAGTATAAGGGATAGCCATCATGATCCATGGTGGTGTGGGACTGGAACGATTTAGGAAAGTTTTTCGTACATCTGCCATTCTCCATGCATGGAGCTTGAGGGTTCAAAGCACCACACGGTCCATGTACCATGCATTTTCGTACCACATTGAAGAGTTGAGGCTCTCTTTCAGGATCAGGCCACCGAGCCCAAATCGCCATATCGATATCCTGAGGACTGAACAGCTTGTAGCCATGGCGAAGGAAGATGAGGAGGTGCATATGAGGAAGGCCTCGCTTTTGGAATTCAATGGTATACACATAGCCAGCGATAGGCCCAAATATCTGCTTTATATCCTCTAACAATGCATCCTGTTTCATCTTGAACACCCGACTGACTAAATCTGGACGGTCTGCTGCAGTCTGACTTGGTAGTAGTTCTCGAGTAATTTCAGGCCAAGTGGGGTCTGCTGTCATGGTCACGAAGAGGTCCACCTTCTTGAAAAAACGCGCAATCGCCATCGCGTCTTGATAGCGCTGATGCATATGCCGAGGCCCACCAATATACGACGATGGTAGAATGACTTGTTGCCCAACATTGTTTAGATCTGCGTCCCTCTCCAGTGCATCCTCGAGTCCCTGATATAGTGAAGCCCGAAGTTTTGTTTGATTCTTTCGTAGGTAGTTGAGACGATTCTGGTCTGCACTGGCCCACAAATCCACAGCATAACGTTGCATCAGTCAGCCTCCATGAAGAACGGTAGAGAACTCATCAACCCGAGGGTGCAGGCAGAAGGATGCATAGCGCGTCTGAGAAAGTCGTTTTGGTTCTTCAGCATCTGGCTGGTGTAACCGCAAATCCCAATACCATCCCGATTCTCCCCATGGAAAAAGCAAAACATAATGAAGAGGTGCATATGCAGCATGCCCATCATTGACGTGCTGTAGACCTCCACTATCTTCACCAGAACAAAGACGAAGAATGATGTCACGCTTATCGACCTCCTGTGTCCCATCTCCCGGGACTATAGCAGCAACTTCGTCAGCTGTTGGCAAATTATAGCGTCGCCTGTCTTGGCCGGGCATGACACGGAGGTTGACAGTGAGGTCAGGAGCATCAGGGTGGTTTTGTAGTATCTCGAAAGCATGCTGATAGATCTGAGAGTATGGGTTTACAGCTCTCAATAGAGTTTGCAAACCCTCCATCGTTTGACGATCGAGGTTGTTGTTGCGGTGCATTCGATATTGAAGAGCGGTTCGGGGGTCGAGGATATAAAGCTGGGCATATGACAGAGCCTTCCCATCACGCAGTAACAGAGAACCAGACCAATGTTTTAATTCACCATGTATACGGAATATAGGAGGCCCACGACCACTGATACTATCGTCTACATCAACTCCAACAGAGGTGAAGGCGAGGGCAGCATTGTATTGAGCAATGTTGTCCCGAAACTCTTTGGCTTGGTGATCATTGGCAGTGAGGAGCTGATGAAGGTATGGAGGAGGCAGCTGGAGTAGTGGAAGACGAACCTCGCCATGTTTACAACACATGCCAAATTTGGGAGATGCGGGAGAGGACTTGGAGGTCTTCTCAGCAAGCCAATGAAGTGCACCACAGTGACGACAGATGTATTCCATCTGTCCCAGGTCATGACGTTCAACAGGCTCAGTGTAAGGACGCCGGGCAGCACAGAAAAGACCTGTAGTACCCATGAATGCTCTGTAGTCTGGATTAAAGCCAGTGTCTAAATTTATGAACGTTAAGTGATCAGCTCTCAAATGAGGAAGAGTATTCCTTACCTGCAGGCAGCTCATGTCCATCATCTTCGTCATCACTGGTGGTAGGGGAAGGAGAGCGGTTCCTGGGCAAATCATGATTCTGAGGTAAAGGCGGGTGCCTTCGCAGAGGAGAAGGGGTATGTGCTGTTGCCAGTGACAGTCAGTAGTGGACCAATGATCAGCTTACTGAGAATGACTTACCTTGTCAGGCTGTCAGTGATGGAGTAGGAAGCTGTTGGGGAAGATGATTTGTTGCTGTACGGTGTTGAGTTTGTCCTGGTACTGAGCAGAGGAATGAGACACTGCTATCCGAAAATCTCTTGTATGATTTGTTACCTGATGCAAGCGCATTGGGACCAGGTACTGAACTTGAGGAAGGCAAGAGCCAGACAGACAAACGTTGTCTTTGCTCTCGTTCACGTTCACGACGGGCACTGAGACCTGGAGTTGAGCTTGGAGAATTGAGTGTACTTTGAGGTCTTGGAGTTTGCTCTCGCTGAAGAGCTTCACGTTGGCGACTGGCTCGCTGTGCAATAGAACGGCGATTGGGAACAGAGCCTGAAGACGATGCAAATAATCAGATAAGCACGCAGCATAACACATCTTTGATAAGCTTACCAGGAGTGTGTTGAGTTGCTTGAGTTGCTTGAGGAGTAGGTAATGCATTTGTACTGGGGGAAATTGCTGCAAGTGTCTGAACAGGTCTTGGTGTGTTGTGGTTGATACGTTGAAGAGGTTGACGCGTATTCCGCGTGGACTATGTACTGTCATCAGTATCAAAATGAAAGAAAAAGAAGGTTCCGTACAGATGACTGAGTAGGAGAATCTGCACGTCGAGAAGAATCTGACAAAGGTAAAAAGGACTGGAATACCCAGTTAGTCTTACATTAGTAGATATCCATTGGAGACATACCAAGTTGCCATGGATGAAATGTTCCCCGTCGTTCAAGGAACCACCCAAAAATACGTCTTCATTGTCGCAAGTTTGACCATTTGCAGAGTGCTGAGTAGCCTGGTTTTCATCTTGAAAGCCATGAATAACTTGTCGTCTTCGAGGACTGGTGGTCGAGTCTTGTTCTCTCTGAAAGATCCTAAGATTCTGTCTCACACGCTGTTGGTGATGTTGCAGGGTGTTGAGATACTCAGAGTTTGACCTGAATTGGAATGAGGCCCAAGGAGTGAGAGAAGTATAAAGTACTTACATGTGCGGGAGGGGACGGTCATGGGAGGGAAAGGAAAGCTGTGTTAGCGACGCGGCAATAAACACCAACGCGTCAAGCCAGGATCTGTTTGATAACTTGCTAGAACATGCACTACCGAGTTTGAGCTTACTGTGCCTATTGGCATTGAACAGCGCATAAGATTTTCATAGAAGTAGATCTATTCATGAGTAATGATAAAACAAACTATCACGACCTAAAGCTTGGTCAAGGGTTGTAGCCATAGAAGGATGTGAATGTGAGGTAGACCGCGTTTCTAAAGAGACGTTAGCGTAGTAAGTAAAGGACAGGGAGATGGGACTTACCATGTTGACACGGTTTTGTTGACTGTTGGCTGACTTTTGCCCGTCGCTTTGCTCCAGCTCAATGGGTATCAACATTGGTAAAGAGTCGTTGTTATCAATTTCGAATGAGTTGTTTGAAGTGTCGTTGGTTGACCTACGAAAGGAGACTCTGGATATATCAGAAAAACACACATGAGTTATAGAATGACAACTCACTGTGAAAGCGGAATCATTGAAACAGACTCGTTGATGTCATAGCTGAAGGAGCAAGATGATACTTTAAAGCGCATCGCTTAGCAGCAGAACCAAAAGAGAAACTTCTGGAATCTTCAAGTCCGTATTTTTTGAATACCTAAGAGAAAAAAAAAGAAGACTGAAGGGAGACTGGCACGGAGAAGACAGGGGCCATTCGGCGGTCGTATTTGTGCAGCCTGAAAGGGCCCTTCAAAATGGCCAGCAGGGAAAGAGGGAGAGCACAGGGGTGAGGATGGAAGCAGGACGTGCCAGCGAAGCATCTGGAAACGGGTCTGGCAAGTTCCAAAGGTCCCACGATCACATCAGCCACGATGACGCAAGGTCAGATATACTGTAAGCGCTTAAGCACTAGCCAATCAGATTTAAGATTTGTCTCGAGACAAACGGTCGTCTTTTGTAGTGTTGATAACCGATCAACAAAACGATCACCTGATCATGTTGACTTCTTCTTTTCAAACCTTCAAGTCGACTCGTGATTCCCTTCTTCATTATCCCTTCCAGACTTCTCCGTAACGAGGTTTTGCCTTCCCACTTACCCGCATTCCTTGGATGATCTCTAGCTCAAGCCGGATATGTTGTCAGGATATCAGTTGCGGTGTTATATGATTTCGAACTACTTTTTGCATGGCGTGGATGGTGCTACGGTACGTGCTCTTCTTCTCAATCTTCTCGTTACCAAATCTGTTTGCATTCTCTCTTTTTTGTTTTTTTGCTTGTCAGTGTCGTTATTAATAACTTTCTATCTTCTCGCTCATATGTGCACTCGTTATAGGTTTACTCGTTACAGGTTTACTCGTTACAGGTTTACTCGTTGGCCAACTCATTCCAATACATTGCGGTCATTACGCTGGTGAGTCTTTTGCTTATCCATACCAAGTGTTTCTCTGATCTGAGTCTTAGTCCGTTGTAGGTATGTTTCTCTTGAGCGGCCACCAGGATGTAGTGCCTTGTATGTGTCCAGGTATATCCGCTTGCTCTTTTCGTTGACGCTGGCTGACCCTTAGGCTGTAGGTATTTTTGGACAGTACCTTGGACGTATGCTCTGGTATGTGTGCCAGACTTCCTATCCTTTTTTGAACTCATGATTTCTCTTTCCAGGTTTTTCTTCGCTATGTGTCCAGTCCGTTCAGTAGTATTCTGTTAGCTTTTGTACATCTGTAGTGTAATGAGCCTTTATGCCTGTACTCGGTAGTCCTTTGCAATACACACATCTTTCTCTATTCTTGCTCGCTTTGCTGTCTCAAATGTGTCAAATGAAAGAATATATGACCTGAATCTCGTGAATTGAGAAGCATAAATGATGAAGATTTATGCATAATTTTGTATAATGTCTGTATCTCATCGGGGGACTTGCATGAGGTGCATAATTTGCATAATTACACAATTTTATGTGTTCTCATGCAGTTTTTTGTATTCTTATCCTTATATTGCATGAAAGTACATTTGAGGCTTTCCCTGATGGAGCAAGTTACATACCAGTGTGATATATAGCCATCTCTTGCGCCATCTTCTGACTCGACTTCTCTGTCTGGAACTCTTTGCAAGGAACCTGGACTCTTCGCATAAGACGGGCTCCAGCGCTCTGCAGCCTCTGCTTCTGCTCCATCCAACGGCTGGTTTGTCCAAGGTTATGATTATCACCCACCGAACGTCGGACTGGCAAACGGATTCGGACGTCTGCTGCAGCTGCACTTGATAGTGTGGCAGGCGGCACATTCTTAGAAGCTTATGTCAAAGAATAAAATATACTTAACCAATACTTAACCTCGTCTGGCAAACCTCGTCGAAATTTTGCGACTGTGACGTCACAGTCACACTTCCAAGAACTGTCCGTCGAAACCTTCGGAGTATCCTAGCACACTCAGATCCCCTGTTCTTCGTCCCAAAATCCCGATGCTGAAGCTTTTATATGTGATCCTACTTTGAGTGGTTTTCGGCGGTCTTGGTTGGGCTAATTGCTGAGCTATCCGTATGACTATTGTTCTGCTTGCGGAATCAGGCTACAAAGTCACCGAACGCATTCAACTCTTCTTTCACAGACGTCCTCAAACTTCTGCTACAACATTTTCAAATGCTGCTACTGCTCGATAAGAAACCTTGTACTTCCGATGTGTCTCGTTATTTCGTGGCATCGAGGATTGCTGCACATGCCGAAGATTGCAATAACACCCGCATTTTCTGTAGAGGAAGGGCATCCTGGTGCACATGCACCAGTTTAATGCAAATTTTCTAGAGATACTCAAGATTTTATACGCTAGTCAGATTCATAAACAGCTGATTTCTAGGGAAAATCCACCGTGTTACCAAAAAAAAACTGCTCCCTAACTGGGAGTATTCCACCATACGTTGTCCTCCTCCATGACAAGGATCTTCAACCCAACCAGCTCACGCAAGGGCTGTATATCCTTTTCTAACTGCTTTGTATCTCCAAAAACGCAAAGAGTCACTGATTGTAGGCAGTCAACTCCGGGAGCAGACGTCTGCTTGTAATCAGGAATCCAGCGGGAACGAACCATGTCAACGAATGAAGCAACCGGGAATGAAACTGTATAAATCCAAAAGTCGAGTTCCTTGAGATTGGGAAGGAGAGTAGACTGGACATTCGTAGGGTCAACAGTCATCCTGTGGAAGAAGCGCTGAGTCAAGACAATGTAGTGATCCTCAACCTTGTACGGGGTCCTCTCATGTATGCTGAGAGATATGAGAGAGGGTTGTGTCTGTATAAGTGCAATGAGCTCTATGTCTGGAATATGGACAGTACGCAGACTGAGCGAAGTCAATGTGCACTGGGAACGGGCGAAAAATTCTTTAATGGCGTCTCTTGGACCAGTGAGGTAATCAACGGGCTCTAGTGAAGGGGCCTTGATACTGAGATGGGTGAGGCTGAACAACGTCGTGTACTGTAAAAAGTCTACGAGGTCCGCCTCGTCAGTGATGATCGTCAGTGATTCGACGGTTGGTAGACTGATGGGATATAATGTGGTGGTTTCAAACTCTTCGTCCTCTGCATAAGAGTCCCCCAATCAATAGGAAAATGTAACCTCCCGAACTGCTGTTGCTTGTTGGAGACAGTCAAAAGCTGCTCCCAACGTTGTGTTGGAAATGTGCAGGTGACTGAGTTGACGGATGGGAAGTGGTATGTGTGAAGGAGCAACGCCGGTGATTTTGACATCTCGAAGCATCGACGCTGTTGGATTTGGAGTTTCCGTTGATGAGCTCAGAAGCTCGGTGATACATTGACACCCCTAAGTATTGTACGATTAATTAAGAAAACCCCTATTTTACATATCTTATATACTGATGTACGATTTGGGAACGTCGTGCGCTTGCCACGGGTTCCCTGCCTATTTGAATTCACCTTTTTGTTGCTCGGAAATTCTCTCTCTCAATTTCTTTCGAACGTTAAATTCAACACAAGCGCACAGGCACAACCCTTACCTTACGCTCACCGTTCTAGGCCCTCGCTTCGACGACCAGCAACTGTCTAGTCCTATAACAACGAACCCCTATCTGTACAGCCGACGAACACTGTACATTGACGACTCTCTATTGACGAACAGACGAATTCACGGACAACGACAAAGACCTACCACCTTCACTATGTCTGACGACTCCTCTTCCACCCCTCGCTTTGCCAAACTCAATGACTCAAACTACGCCGCTTGGTCTATGCGCATGGAGGCCAAGCTTATCCGAAAGGAACTATGGAATGACGTCGTTGAGGTCATGATTGACCAGGTTGATGATAAAGGGAAGCTGCGGAAGCCAGAGGACATAGAGGCGGATTCGGAACAAAGGTTGAATGCATGATCGACGACGAAAATGGCGCAGGCACGCGCTGAGATGATTCTTTGAGTTGAGCCGGGACAGCTTTCTCATATGCGCAGCAAGGATCCGCTTGTTGTTTGGGAGGACTTGAAGGCCGTTCACCGCGCTCGTGGATTTGCCGCATTCTTGTCCCTCAAGCGCAAATTTTTGACAATGAAAAAGGAGAAGGGTCAGAAGATGTCTGCTTGGATTGGAGAGGTGAAGAGCCAGGCTTTTGAAATGCAGGAGGCTGGTCTGAAAGTTCCTGACCTGGATATCATCCTTGGACTTACCATGGGTCTCCCTCCTTCTTATGACTCTCTCATCATTAATTTCGACGATACTCCATCCCACGAACTCACACTTGATCATGTTACAACCCGACTTTTAGCCGAAGAAACTCGCCAGCTCTCTTGTGATTCCCCAACCCCACAGACAACTACAACGACAAACCCAAAAGACCTTCAATACAATGTTGCTCTTGGTGTTAAAAAGGCTCCCCTCCCAGTTGAACAAATTACTTGTTGGTTCTGTGACGAAAAAGGGCATTACAAGGAGAATTGTGAGAAGCGGAAGAAATGGCTTGAGTCGAGGAAGGGCTCGGGAAGGGCGATGACGGTTGTTGAAGCGGAAGATGAAAAAGAAGATGACGACTATGCTTATTGATGAATTCCTTTCACATTCCGGGGGTGTACGACAAAATATTGCTCGCTTCCTTCACTCACGGGGGTGTGTTTTTTTTTTTTTTTTTTTTTTTTTTTTTTTTTTTTTTTTTTTTTTGGAGGAGCGTTATGTACCTGTACCACACCAACTTGGTTGTCATGGCACAGGAAACCCGCGGTCTGCGCAAGGGGTAAGAACCTTGCTAGAAAGAAGACATATAACATATAACATAGAACATAGGACATAGGAAGGAACATAATTATAGACATACTGCTGAGACAGGGCTTTTCGGCCTCCCCGAGGAAATGCCTTTACGCACTGAGTGTGGGGCTCAGAGTCACCTCGGGGGTAGGGCTACTTACCTACCTGCCTCGAGGGCCCGTTTGACGGCGCAAATCCGACTCTATACCCACTAAAACCCCGGAATTCGTAACCCAGTCATCAGGCAGGGTGTGTTCCCGGTCTAGCAGCCCTTGCCATGTGGCACGTACCAAATTAGGGCTGATTCCTTTTTTTCCGTATTTCCGGCTGGTCATGCGACGGTCCAGCTGGAGTCTTTCATTTATCATATTTGACCATCTGTTCTCTATCTCCCTCGTCGTGAACGGTGCATTGTCTTTTCGTATTACCCTCTCGCATCTTAGTCTCCATATCAGGTATGCGGATTCTGCTATTAATATCCTCCATAGTCTTTCTTCTCCTGACTTCCGCGCTCCTCCAGGTGTCTTAAAGACTGCCAATCCAGCACCAACTATTGTTCCCAAGGCTGGCCGTTCCCATTGTAAGGTCCGATTTTTCCTTTCCCATAGTCTTCCGGTCATGTCCCAGATGAGTCCCTGCCCTGGACTCTCACACCCTACCAGGATGTGGGTTATGTCTTCAGTCTTCTGGTCATGTTGACATATAGCTCTCTCCTTGATCTCGTCAGGGTAATTTGCTCGTTGCCAGTGAGTACCCGTCATATAGGCATCGTTCGTTACCATCCACAAAAAGTATCTCGTTTTCCTTTCTAGGTCTCGAGAGCGTATCGATTTCCAGATTACGGGATCCGTTGGGATGACATTGAAGAGGGACTGAACCTGGAGCTTGACCTGGGTTAGGATAGCCCGTGTTCGTGGTCGGTCGGGGGTTTTGGTCGCCTTTCGTTGCCTTATGGCTGTATAGGCAAGTTTCTGTGTCAATGCATTTAGCTTTGCTCCAGTTATTCGCAGGGTCTGGGGGATGTTTAGGTCCAAATGATCCTCTTGTGCTCTAGTGGCTGCGATCCCTGCTAGGGCATCCGCCGCTTCGTTCCCTTCGTGACCATTATGCCCCTTGACCCATTTTATGTGTATAGGTGCTTCATGTAGGCGGTAGCGCGCTACCATTGTCCTAATAATGTCCGCGTTATTGACGTTTATATATCCTATATCCTCCATTTTCTTAAGGCTTGTGGTTAGGTGCGAGATCACATACTTTGAGTCCGTTTCAAGACTCATTTGGGTGTTTTTCGTGATCGCTTCCGGCGCCTCCATCGCCGCTACCAGTTCAGCAATTTGGTTTGATTGAATAATATTCCTATTCTCTATCCGTCTCGGTAGCCTAATGCTTTTATTTCGGGCGTCATTCCGCCCATAGAACACTCCAGCACCCGCGATCGCATCCTCTTGTCCATTATTCATACATGAACCATCTGTCGCTATTATGGTATCAGGTCCCTCAGCAGCATTAACTTTTCGGATGAGGACCTCGTCAGAGGGGGGAACAGTTTCGTCTGTGAAGATTCGGAAAATATCCGACAAGTTTCCAGTCGTAGATATCCGGTAATCGAAGGTTTCAGCATTCCTTTCCTGTGGTCCTTCGTGATCGTCGGGACCAATTTCGTAGTCCTCTGGTTGCTCTCTTCTAGGGTCCCATTTCTGCGGGAGGGTGTTCAAGAGCTCTTCTGCTCTGAGCATGCATTGGTGAGGGTGAGTGCAGTTGTGTCTTTGTCGCACTTCTTGACAGTCACGACATACACAGCGATCATTACGACGATGCAGGCTACGTCGTTCCGTTGTGGTGACCAGTGGTGCAGCTAGATCCTCAGCTTGCCCTACTGTGGTCAGTCTGTGTTTTTCCATGAGACATTTACTCGCTTGTGAGTTCGTAAGTCTTTTTATCCTAGGATCAGCTTGGATATGGTGCCATATAGGCATCTCTCTTAGGATGTCCCTTGCAAATGCTAGCCCCTCTATGCGTATACCATATTTCTGCCCCACGTTTATCATTCGACGGAGTTCGGGGACTTGTGCAGATCTCGGACTACTGCTGGTGGACCAAGATTGTAGGAAGCAGTTCTGTTTAATTCTTTGTGGTATGTTATCTTCCGCCCTGGGTGTGTTGGTCGCTAATAGGGAATCTGCTATTACAGCCCACAGGGGGCGATCCGGTCCGAAGCTCAGATATCTTTTGAGCCACATCAATTCTATGGCTTCGTTTCGGGCAGGGATATCCAGGACCGCTCTCCCGCCCTCATTAATCCGTAAGTACGTCGCGTCTTTATTGACTGGATTCTTTTCTTTCTCGTCCCATATGTATTTTGATACTCGTTTCGCTAATCTCTTTTCTACTTCAGGTGGCATACCTTGTACTTGTGTTAAGTACTGCGACATTCCCCCCGCAAACATCTGCGTAATAAGTCGTCTTCCTTCCATGGTGGGTGATCCTTTTGCCCACCGTTCCAAGACTCTATCAATTTTTTCTATGGTAGGGGCCCAAATCTGGGTTGCATCGATCTTGTTCCCATACCATGCGCCCAATATCCGTACTGCTTCGCCTTCTCTGGCAATATGGAGGTTGGGTGGGAGGACGTTAAGGTACGGATTCATCCCATACTGATATACTATTGTTCTCCTCGTACTGATCACACGTTGTCTGTACTCTTCCGTGCCGATTGGTATGATTGAGGTCTTATTCACATTAAATTTCGCAGTGGATGCCATACACCATTGGTCGAGGATATCTTGTAGGTCCTTGAAGTCATCCGACGCCGCCAAGAATACGGTTGTATCGTCGGCAAATAAATTAGCAATAAGCCTTTCCGTTATTCCAGGGATCCGGAACCCTTGTAGGTGCGAGTTCCTCAACATTGCCGCTAAGGGTTCAATGGCTAGATCAAATATCAGGCAGGAGAGTGGGTCTCCTTGACGCACTCCTCTTATTACTTCGTAGGTTTCACTTTGTATTCCGTTTATCATTACTGATGTCTTGGCTGTCTTGTATAGGCGTTGTACTGTTTCTATGAATTCCTTTGGGAATTCAAACTTTTCCAGTGTCTTCCATAAATAATCATGGTCCACCTTATCATAGGCTTTCTCCTGGTCTAATGAAATAATCAGTCCATTCTGTCCGTTTTGTTCAGCCGAGGCCATTACCATGCGTATCAATTTCGTCTGGTCACTAATTTGTCGGCCAGGTACAAAACCGGCCTGGTTGTGGTGTAAGAGGTCGGGGGCTACCTTTCCGAGTTTGGTGGCCAATACTTTGGTGAAGATCTTGTAGTCTGTGTTAAGCAGTGTTATTGGCCTATAATTTGCTATTTCGCATTTGTCGTTTTTCTTGTAGAGTGGACACATCCAGCCATCTGCGAAGTGAGTATCTGTTATTACTCCATTCATTGCTATATCGTTAAATGCCTGTGTCATTAGGTTTGCGATATCAAATGCAGGGCGCCCTGCTCTGGTGTCCTCAACATAACGTGAGTATAAAGCTTTCCAGAGTTCGTGCGTGGCGCCATCTATTCCAGGAGACGTATAGTTCTTTGTGCTCAGGAGCGCTATTACCACGTCACTACGATCGCATTTCATCGCCAGGTAGGTTTTCTGTTCTTCTGTCAGTCTAGTGTTAAGGTTGCTTAGCACTCTATCCGTCATAGCCTGTTTCATTCGTTGGTGTTCAGCATCAGTTGCCTGTCCCTCTTTTTGTAGGCCTTCATGGTAATCTCTAGCCCTTTTTGCCATACCTTCCGGGCTTGTTTCAAACCATCCGTCCGGTCCAGGTTCTTCTCGTCTAAGGGCATAGATTACATCTCTAGGTTTTCTTTCTTTATTTAGGTTCGACCAATATCTGGAGATTTGCTCTCCTTCAATTCGGTTTCGCGTCGCTGTATCCGTCCTCGTATTCTGAAATTGTTTCCTTTCCAGAACAGTGATATCATTAGTTAGGGTCGCAGACAATTCTACTCGTTCCTCTTCTGTAAGTGACTGGTCATTATTGATTTGTTCCAGTTTTCCTTTCAATTCCTCTAATTGTTTCTCTAATCTGGGCATTACTATCCGTTGTCGTTGACGTGCTACTTCCAGGATGTCTTTTTTGTACCGGTACCATGTTAGTTGGGCGTTCCGATCCGCAGTACGGCCCAGGGTATGTATCTTATTCATTTCTGAGTCCGTTTTCAGGCCTCTCTTTAATGCATATTGCATGAAGGTTTTGTCCTTAATGATATGTCTCGGTATCGCCCAGCGTCCTCTGCCTATAGTTGGTGCGTCTGTGTGTGATGCTAAGACTGAGACCATCCAGTGGTCTGCTCCTGGAACACCAGTCGGTTCTATTTTCCATTCTCTCGATGCCGTTAATATTGCGTCTGTTGCGTAGATTCTGTCTATTCGGGATTGCGACCCCGTAGCGGTTTGGTGGAAAGTATACGCTTTTGTATCCGGGTACGTATCTCTCCATCCGTCTCTTAACTGTGTTGACATCTTAAGTTCATCTAGGGCTTCGACTGCGTCTTCCGGGTCATCTCTCGCGGGCAGTCTATCAATAACACCTGCTTCTACCATATTCATATCCCCAGCCAGTATATCCGGCCGTTTACTAGGGTTTCGGTCAAAATACTCTCGCAGGGTCTCCCAAAACTCTTTATTATCTTTTCCGTCTGAACCGGAGACATTTGGTGCGTACACCACTAATATTTTAAGGTTGCGGTCTCTATGCCAGTGCATTCTAATCAAAAGTGCTCTTCCAGGTACAACCTCAGTCTCATCTAGAACGCTTGTGTCGACAAGATCTTTATTCAACACTATTGCTACCCCTCCTTTAGCTCGTGGGGAGTCCGGGTTCGATGAACATCTTAACACTAACCGTTTTGAAAATTTATCCTGTATCTTCTGGCGTCTACTTTCATCCATGTGGGTTTCTTGCACAAGGAGGACACCAATACGCTTCTGTCTGACAAATTGGTTGATGTAGTTCCATTTATTCTTATTATCCTCCAAATTCTCATTGGGTCCATAGCCCCTTATATTAAGAGACGCCACTTTTATTGACGCTTTTGTATCCTTATTCCTTCGTCCAGTTCGTAATGCAGTTCGTCGTTCCTGCCTTGAAGGGTTTGTATTCGGTTCATGCGTGGTAGAGTGAGAGTGTGGCACTTGTGTCCTCAAACGTGAGCGCATCGCCTCTTCAATTTGGTCTATGAGTTGGTTTAATCGGTTTTGACTCTGTTCATATGATTCTTCATCCATCCTCATTCCTAAGCTTTCCATTAGCTGATCTTCTAGTGATCGTGGAGGTGTTGGCGTTTGCTGGTCTAGGTCTACGATTTGCGATTTTTCTCTTGTATTCGCCGTACTAACAGTGGGTGAGGAGTTCTGGGTTTCGTTTATGCGTAGTGCATTAGGGTGAACAGTTTCATTAGTGTTCGTATCTGGCATTCTAATGTTTATACTCCTGGTGTTCGAGTGCTGTGGTAGATATTCCTGAGAGAGTGAGGTGACGTGACTAGTAGAGGAGTTTGTCAGGGCGGACTCCCTCTGCTGGTTCGTTGCATCCCTCATCGGTTCTCTCCTACTCACAGTAACCGCAGTGTTACTTCCAGCCCCGTCATCAGAGCCACAACTTGCGGAAGAGTCGTCAACTCCTCCGGGAGCAGGAAGGCCCGAAGATGTTGTCCCGGCTTGAAACCGCGACTGAGAAGGGGTAGAGTTTTTTGCAGTTGGTATTACCTTTCCGAGGCGCCAACCCACGCTTTCGGAAGACCCGGTCTTTTCCCCGGCTAAAGGACGCACATGGTTCCTCGGGAGGGGGCACTGCCTATCCGTACTGGTCATGGCGATAATAGGGTCACCATCCGTTCGGGTATAGACTTCTACATACTAAGCCCAGCGCGTGTCCACACTGTTATGGAGTTTTTTACACTCATAAACCGTCCAGGCTTTCCTGTCCCGCAAGCGGTCAGTATATTTGGGCCCTTCCGGATAGTTCAGAAAAGTCTTCAAACACTAGGCCTATTCCCAGTATTTAGTCCCTTACTTTACTTATTTAGTCGTTCGCTGTGAATCATCATCACATTAGGTCTACAATATTCATACAGTAGGGACATCATTATGAGTAGTGCTTATAAAGGTCCAACAGGGTCCTAAAACCCTCTTCCTCGCTTCCTTCCTCCTCTACCGCCTCTAGCAGTACCATTTCCACGAGGGTTCTGATTCATGTTACCGGAATCGTTGGAGTTTCGGGGCATCGGGATCCAGCCCGGGGTAGACGGGAGAGGGCACATGCCAGTGGGGTGATCGATGCTCTGGCAGCGGCTGCAGTCGAAGGGTTTTGTAATCGGTGCTCCCTTGCCATATAGGGCAGTTGCGAAGGTGAGTGACTTAAGTAGCTTCAACCATTCGTGGTAGTCAGGAAAGAGTCGGGTGGGCGGATCAATATACACATTCCAGTATAGACGAGGGGTACCCCGGTGTTGGCCCATAAGGTTAGAGGAGACCCGCACCGAATTCAGGGTCGTCGTCAGAACACCATTGGCATTGACATTCGGTGGGAACTTGTCACGATGGTTAAGGACAAAGGTAATGAAGAGGGGATTCTGCGAGAGCTGGTATTGTAGGGTCCGCCTTAATTCGAATGCATGACCGTCACGGTAAGTGAAGCCGAATAGTGTCATCACAAAGGAGTCTGGTATAGCTGGTATAGCAGGAGGAGGGGCTGGGAAGGGGAAAGCCCGAAATGAGCCATGAGTCGTGTTGAGGACGCCTCTGTTGACAATTGCCTGAATCGTATTTGGATCCGGTCCAGTTACTAGGAAGCTGTTAATGAAGCGACCCTTAAAGTCAGGGTCACGTATGGGAGGAGCAGCGGTAACGTTAAGGATGTGTGGATTGAAGTCTTGGACGGCGCCCTCAATCATGTCCCTTGTAGCTACCTGATCGGAGCCACCATCCACAGGCGTTGCTACGAAACCACCATGGTGCTGGTAGTGATCTACCCATTCAGCAACCTGGGTCAAGGAATGCCCATCGAAGATGTTAGCCGCGTTGATACCAGCACTAGGAGGGTACCCTCCTACTGGAGCTTGGGCTACGACACCCGGGTTATACGCGCCTGGGGCATTCTGGACTGGTGGAGCGAGATTCTGGGGGTTAAAATTGAAGTTGAAGGCAGGGGCATTCAGGGGTGCTTGGCCTCCAGCAGCTGGGGTTTGGGGAGCAGGAGCAGGTGATTGAGGATGGGCAGCTTGTGGCTGGGGAGCAGCGAAGGGCGGGGGTACCGTTTGGCTATTGCTCTGTGGGGCCGGAGTAGCGGGCGTGTGAGCAGTATTCGTAGGTGGTACTACCTGTGTTGGTTGGGCCCGGGGAGTAGAAGTATGTTGGGACGACGTAGTTGGTGTACCTCCCTGCACCGCAGGGGTAGATTGTGGGGTCTTGGTAAAAGATGGTAATGGGCGGCTACGAGCAGCATCTGTAGAACTAGTTGGTTGGCCGCTGGAGTCGCTATCGTCGACTCTGGCGCGTTTTACTCCCCTCGGGCCATCACTTGGAGCAGAGCTTCCAGCGCCTGGGCCAAGGTCAGTGTCGATAGCCATTCCGGTTTCTGGGCAAATAGTTGCGCCTATTTCACCTTGAGCTGCTCCTTGCGGGACCGTAGAGGCAGATCGTGGCATGAATGAAGATGGTGGGGTGTTCGAGGTTGGTGGCAGATCGGTCATTGGTGAGTCCGTATCCGCGGCAGGGGATGTGGGAGTGAAGGAAGAGGTTGGCGCATTCGGGGTCGCTTGGGGTCCACCGTTCTTCGCTTTTCCTTAGTTATGTGCGATAAATATTAGTTTCTTTGTTTTACTTTATAGTTACTTTGAGAACACACCTTTTCCTTTCCCAACGGTAGTAAAACCTTCATCATCGGTGTGATTGGTAGTAGCAGACTCCTTGTTGGGCCTTGGGGCATGCATAGACGCTTGCACACCATCCATGGCGTTGCCGCTTCTAACGGGCGAAGGAGGCCTAGACAGAGACGGAGACGAGGGACGAGATCTAGCGACTTCTGCGTAGGAGGGACGAGGCTGGGTGCCTGTGGCCTGCACAGGGTTCTGGGTTGTAGGAGTACCTGGGATAGCAGTTGGGGCCGTAGGAGGAACTGGGGTAGCAGTCGGGGTAGTGCCCAGAGCAGAAGCATTAGGAGCAGTTGGGACGGTGCCATTCGGGTTTACGAGGGGGTTTTGAACTCCACCGGTGGGGGTCGGGTTGCTCGAGGGCGGGGGAGGGGGGCCCATAGTGGAGAAAGATGAGGTACTCATAGGCGCAGCGGCAGGGGATGCATTCTGATCGTTGCTGGCTCTAGATGAAGTCTTCTTGGTGGAACGAGGAGGCATAGCGATAGAGAAAGATATAACAGTGGAATACAAGAGATGGAGGGCTTTGCAGAGGCGAGGGCTCGATGCAGGAGTTCTGAGGTGGTAAGAGTTTTCCACCGGCTTTTATGGTAGTAAGGACAAAGGAAGAGTTCTGCCATGAGGCCTCTGAGAATGGAGGTGACCTCAGCAGAGTGGAGAGATGTGACTGTAGCCAGGGGTTCTCGTCGTCGTCAATGAAAGAGACTCTGGATTTTGGCTGTCACGTGGTCGTATTCCGGTTTTTAGGATAGGGCCGGACTAGGACAGGTGTCCTTAACTGAATGGTTTCGTCTCCGGTCAAAGCGTACTAACAAAGCAACTTTCTCCTAGTGTTATGGTGGACCGTCACAGAAGATTGATGGTAGGGTGTAGGGGTTTTACAAATACAGGGTCCGGGCCGGAAGGGTTGGTCATCGTATCGCAAAGACATTACTGAGTCGGGGCATTTACGCGTTCAACGCGTAGTATTGGCATGAAGAACTGTCTAAGGATCTTACAAACATTAATAGTGTGTCTACAATTGCGTCGTTGATCCATGTCTCCTGTTCTCTCTCTTCTCAACCTTTCCTCTACCCCCTCTACGTCTCCTTACTCGTTCCTTCGGTTCAGTCTCATTGATCGTTATTTCGTTATTGGTCGTTTCGGCGTCAGGAGGGGGTTGGAGTGAGAGGTAGAACTCGTCTGGGATAAGGGGTTTTTCTTTGGGAGTAACGAGTGTATGAAGGGGATCGGCAGGTGTGTTTTCAAGTGTGGTTCCGGTGCTGAGGAGTGGGGCAGGTGCTTCATCAAGAGGTCGGGTAGCGCTGTCTACTTCTTTCAGCAGTGTAGGGGCATCGGCAGGGGTGGCGCGCATATAAGTGAATGGAGGAAGGGTCCCAAAGCTTCCGGTGACGATGATCTTTAAGAAGGGACTGGAGGATGTGTGCGCGCCTTGAGCAATGAGCATGGTATTCTTCGTTAGGGTCGTATTATAGCTAGTGCAGAATGAGACGGGCCTGCGAGTGGTTGTGTGGTGGTACAGGATCAAGGTTATTTATGGGTCTGAAACTACAGGTTTATAACAAAGAGGATGAGTGGCCTGAGTGGCTATAATCGAAAACTGTGGAGGAATTGGAACGTCTGTTGTTCTCGTCCATAGTTAAAGTGGACGTGAGGGCAGTTGGTATACCCAGGAACGGCTCTCGAGTTCGTTACACACCGGTGTGATGTGTTGCATGCTCGAGAGACCTATGAGTCCCTGCTCTTGCCCACCGACCCAGTCATAGATCGTGGGAAAAACCCTACCAGGTGACGGTAGCGGTTCAAGAGGCCCCCTCACGGGGGTGTGTTGGATTTGGAGTTTCCGTTGATGAGCTCGGAAGCTCGGTGATACATTGACACCCCTAAGTATTGTACGATTAATTATACAACCCCTATTTTACATATCTTATATACTGATGTACAATTTGGGAACGTCGTGTGCTTGCCACGGGTTCCCTGCCTATTTGAATTCACCTTTTTGTTGCTCGGAAATTCTCTCTCTCGATTTCTTTCGAACGTTAAATTCAACAGGCACTATGTGAAAGGCGTCCTGAATCATGGACTCTGGACCGATTTGAGAGTAATGAGGCCCACCAGCCACATACATCTCGAAGGAGCGGAGAATGGGTAATCTGCCCCTTACAGGAGCAAAATGTCCTTCGAAGAGATAGTCTGAGTCAATGGTACAGGAGACCACAGCCCAGCGAGACGAATGTGCCATCAACAACCTGAGGGTTTCGCAATTACTTTCAAAGTAAGTACCGGAGAAACTGACGTGAATGGAAAGCGGACACTGCTGAGATAGCCGGAGATGCAGGTCAGCTATTTCTTTAAATTGGTCATATTTGCGTTGGAGTTGAATGTTTGGCTCGCCAATGGAAAAGGATGACCACAGAATTGGCGTAGTCCAGGCCAGTTCACGCCATCCAGCGCAAACTTGTGACAAGTGGATCGGGGGACAATCCACTGCCCTCATAATCTCGCTCTTTACACAGACCAGTGAAAAAATGAGACCAAGGAGTTCGGGTGGAAGTCGACGAATGGGAGTCAGAAGTGAACGGAGTAGGCCAATTTCCCGTCGAAGACTTCGCTGTTCGTTCTGTAACGCGACACCTTTTGCTTCTACAGAACATCTCTTTACTTCTCGTTCTGCGTCCTCGAGATGTTTCAAAGCGTTGTGAACGTCAGTGGTATACGTTCCATAGTTTCCACGCAGCGACCCAAGGATATCGAAGTTCTGAATAGGCATGGGTGGTTACTAAGTACTATTTAAATCATGTCGCGAGGTGAAAGACAAAAACCTTTAGGCTAACGAAGAAAAAGACTGAACGACTCGCATACCAGGAAGTCTAGACCTGCTTCAATCTGATGTACTTGTCTGCAGAAAAAATATCCGAGGCAACGTCTTCACGATGATTGTTGTCTTCAAGCGTAATTGATGACACGTGCTCGTTACCTCTCTCTTCCTCTGACCCTCATCGATTCATCTGCAATCGCAAGTTGCGTCAATTGAAGCTGCCATTTCTTCAAGAATAGCAAGAACGCAGGGTATGTCGAAGGTCTCTGCAATCCCTCTGGATTGAAATCCACATATTCTTTATCAAGGGCTCTC
The DNA here is from genome assembly GCA_013368315.1 of Tetrapyrgos nigripes. Classification (NCBI taxonomy): domain Eukaryota; kingdom Fungi; phylum Basidiomycota; class Agaricomycetes; order Agaricales; family Campanellaceae; genus Tetrapyrgos; species Tetrapyrgos nigripes. The sequence goes on along the minus strand of JAACJM010000292.1, from coordinate 19,631 downwards.
GACACGAAAGCAGCAAACATAACTTATTGTCATTTCCACTGCATGCTATCGCAAATGTACTATCGGTATCGCTCTGGCTGATTCTTTTTTATGCATGACATCATGTCAGCTTCAAAGGAAAAAAATCGTCATTCCGGACATTTCGCCGTGAAATAGCTGTAACGGACACTTGTAAACTTCCTTCTCGCACCTCCCCTTCCTCGATGCTGCATTACCTGTTCAATCTTCTATCACCACTACAATTTGTTAGCCCCGTCTCCAACACTAACATTTCCAACTCCCCGACCGCTTTCCTTAACCTTTCTTCCTCCAATGCCACACCACCCCAACTCACCATGTTCCGTCCATCCTCAGTGATTAAATAACGTGATCTCTAATTCTATCAACGTCCGTTTTTCACTCTATACATCTCGCTTTCCTGTGTACGCGTCACCTTCATCTGGGTCACTGTTAGGTCCGATCGCGCGCTGATCAATCCACTCTCCTCCCTCTCCTCCAGCGCTATTGAACAAACTCGCTCACAGGGCCGAATTTAGGACACAGAGCTATGCGAGGTCGAGGATGGGAAGTGCGATCCACAGCATAGTTTGCTAGTCCAGTTACTGTGGCTAGTGTTAATGTAAGTGTGACCGTAAGCATGGGACAAGAGAGAGGTGTGCTGTGTTCATATCGACGTGTCTTTGAACCACTCATGCTAATGATTTGTTCCCTTTTTTCTTTCTTTTCTTCGTTTCTTCTTTTCTTCCTATTTTTATGTTTGTTGTTGCTACATGATCACCAACACGTCTAATAGACCTCAGCTTTACATGACACCCATGAGTCATCGGTGGACTTCATGAACTGTCAGCCTCATCTGCCATTCTGAGACCTCTGGATGCACACCTTTCAATGCGCGCAATCTTCCGGTGCAGTACATTCAGCTTCGGGTGCTACTACAGATAGATTTACTGGCGGATTTGTACTGAATGGTGCTGCGTCGGTGCGGAAAGGAATCAGAATCGAGGTTCTAAAGAAAACTGTAAGTCAAAATCTTTTCAGTTTCTTTTGGCAAGTTGCAAAACACCGTTACAGTGCATTATTATATTCTACCTGGTCTCCTCGTCTTGGTGCATTGGTAGTTTGATTGTGTGTAGATTTTTTGTCTTGTTTCTTGTACCTTTTGAACCATTTTCTGACTCGATTTCTCTGTCTGGAACTCTTTGCCTCCAGCCCTCTTGATGGAATGGAAGATTGATTGACAGTTATTATAGAGTTTGACAGGTTCTATAAGGTTTGAAGTCAGTAATATAAGGTCTAAAAGGTTTATTGAGGAAATGCAATAGATGAATGATCAGAAAACAGGTTCAATAGTGTAGTAGAAGAGGAAGGAGGACAAAGAACTGTAGCAGTTTGTGACACCATCTTCAATGCAGCAGCACTCTCCAATGCAACATTCAACCACCTGCCCTTCTCTGCCTTTACCAAAGAAATCACACTCATGAAAACCAAATTGCAGCCTCAACCAACTGGATGACTTGGAAAGGACAGGTTTGGGTGGGTGTGAAGGAGGATTGGGACCAGTTCTCTTAATGCTGTTTTCGTTCTTTCGACTCAGAGTTCATCTTTTTTGCCTTTTTTTCTCACTGCGGGCATAATATGATCTTCTGACCTAGTAAATCAATAGGGGATTGATAGGAAATGGGTTTCCTGGAATCTGATTGGCTGTTCTCAATTTCATAAGCATTTACTATTGATTTACACAGTGAGAAGATGGTATTATGCCTGCAGCGTCTCTCAAATTTTATTTCATATATGTGACACCAGTCACCTAATGAATGCTTCTTTTCTCCTCTTATCTTCTTTGTCCAGACATGTCACCCAACCCAACCCACACACATGCTCCCCGAGTCCCTACATCCCTGTCTGATGCTCTCATCTCAATCCCTTTGGCTGTACTCAGGTCAACAGACATCTTCACCTCATTCTGGTACTGCCTGCTTTAGCAGCAACCAAACCTTCTCCCTTGCCCATGAAAATGGATCAAAATGGAAAACTAGATGTTTTTTCCACTTCTACTTCAGCATCTGGACATTTCGAGATTTGGGTCAAGTTCAAGCAACAATGAAGACCTTCACCTCCTCCTTTGGATGATGCATCAGCCTCAATGAGCAAATCATTTCTCCAGGCCCTCAGGCTCCAATGAAGGGGAATATTTTAATGCTCTTCTATGTATCTCTGAGTCCACCTTTCCTCATAATTTTCGTCGTCATCAAAATCCTGATGTGTCATGCATGTCACACTGGTCACACATACAAAAACCAAACTCAACATTGTGCAATTCTCACCAAAATCTTGGTGGTGATTGAAGGATACTACCAGATGCCCTGAATGGAGTCAGCTGGCCCTGAAGCTGCTGGATCTTGAACTATTTCAAGAATGCAAATTCTAGATAACAAAATCTACAGAGGATAGTAGTGCACTTGGTCCATCTGCATTCACTTTGAAGCTTTTGGTGAAGCTTCCTGCATTACAGATCTTGCTTTGTGTGGAGTTGGGTCTTTCTAGTGTCACAGCCTTCAGAGATATCACGACTACTGTAACTATGTTTGTTGATATTGATCCCAAAAGACTCAAGTACTCAGGACAACACAGAGTCAGCCATGGTGTTTCATTTCATTGGAGGGAGTGGTGAAAGGATCTCTGTGGTTAATTGGGTATGTTCTTTTCGTTTGCTTTCTTTCAGTCGCTTTTCCATTCTTTTCCTTTTCCTTCATATCATTTTCTATCTGTTTTCCCCTAATCTATTTCCAACAAGAAAACATACACTAATCAAACACTCTCCTACCCCTTCACCCCTTCCCCACTCTTCCCCCTTCCCTTTCCCAAATGTGTCACCCAAACAACACATTCAAGCATACTCTATGTTCCCATCCAAGGCTCACAACTCCATTCATTCACCAGCACTCACCTTGCCAGATGCCTTCACCTCATTCCCATACCACCTGCCTCAGTGGGTAGCCTTCTCCATCCTCCCAAAATCAAAAGTTGATCCAAAACAGCAGCCCTCAGGTTTGATTATGGTGCTGGTGAGGCTACTAGGGGCCCAGGGGAGGGAGAGGGCCTTCATCTATGTATTCAATGACTACTTCAGTTATTGTGGCTTAAGGGAGGGGAAGGGGGGGAGGTTGGGGGGAGGGTAACATGTGTTTGCAGAGACAGGGAATCAAGTAGTCTTGTTGGTGATGATAATTTGGGCGAAAACACCTGGACTGCTGCTGAATGTAAATATACTTATGCTCAACCTGTGGGTCTTCATTGTTTCTGGTGTTTTTGTGCGACGTGTACCTCAACCTATCACATGGACTCAATCTCAGCCTCGAGTCTCAGTGCCACTGCTAGTATAGGGAATAGCAGTGGGATTGAGGAAGGATGGCTTTGGTGGTGACAAAGATGGTTTGATCTTATTTTTTAAATATTCTGTTGCATATACTTTTTTGTTAGAGTTTTTGTTTGGATTTCAAGGACTTTCTTTTTCTTCTTTTTGTGAACATCCTCAATGAACTGGTGTGATAATCCTGCATTTTTTTCTCCTAATATTCCTTTTTGATTTTTTCTTTTCATAGTTATACATGCAAATTCACTGACTACGTTCTTTCTTTCTGCCGCACTGCTTCTTATTCCTTCCAACCTTCCACTCTCCCTTCCCCAAAACCACTTAAAAATTAAGAATCAAAAATAAAGACAGCTTCACCTATGCAAACCAGTAAACAGCCCCTCCCCCCTTTTACACTATATGAATCATGATATGGGTCTGTCATGAGGGGGTGGGCTAAGATGATTTTGCAAGATGGATGGAGCCCGTGAGGGCACAGGGGGGGAAAGCTGTGAAATATAAGGACAAGAGTAATGTATCTTAATTTTTATAAAAATCAATGTACACATGTGTATACTGAAGAAAGATGAAGCTTGAGAATACATAATATACTAACAAGATAAATATCTATGTAAGTACCAGAACTTCTGAATTAATCATACTCAGTTGCTCCATGTTCTCGCAGATATTTCACTACCTCTGGTTTATTTCCCTTCTGTGCTGCTTTGAGTGCAGACCCATCTCTCCCTCCCTTTGCATTGACATCTGCCCCCTTCTCCACAAGATACTTGACAACATCCAACTTTCCCCAATATGCTGCTGCTTGCAATACAAACCCAAATTCCCCTCCCTCTGCATTAACATCTGCCCCCTTCTCCACAAGATATTTGACAATATCCACCCTATCTGCTGCTGCTTGCAATTCAAACCCATATTCCCCTCCCTTTATATTAACATCTGCCCCCTTCTCCACAAAATACTTGACAATATCCAACTTCCCCAAATACGCTGCTGCTTGCAATGCAAACTCATATTTCCCTCCTTCTGCATTAACATCTGCCCCCTTCTCCACAAGATACTTGACAATATCCAAATTTCCACTAGCTGCTGCTGCTTGCAATGCATACCCATATTCCCCTCCCTTTGCATTAACATCTGCCCCCTTCTCCACAAGATACTTGACAATATCCATCCTATCTGCTGCTGCTTGCAATGCAAACCCATATTCCCCTCCCTCTGCATTAACATCTGTCCCCTTCTCCACAAGATACTTGACAATATCCAAATGTCCCCAATATGCTGCTGCTTGCAATGCAAACCCAAAATGCCCTCCCTCTGCATTAACATCTGCCCCTTTTCCACAAGATACTTGACAATATCCAAATGCCCCCATCGTGCTACTGCTTGCAATGCAAACCCATAAAACCCTCCCTCTGCATTAACATCAGCCCCATTTTCAACCAAGACCTTGACTATATGGAAGTATCCATTTGCAGCTGCATCATAAAGTGCATATCCTGGACCTTGAGGAGGAAAGTGAGAAATCTCCTTAGCCTTTCTCCAGAGGCTGTAGAGGGATGAACAGACTTTGTGATTATTTGTTTCATCCCTCCTCCTCAGTGTACTCCATATGAAAGCTTGAATGGAGTTACAGTCAAGATCCACATAGCAGTTCAAAGCTGGTTGAAAGCCATAGATCTCTCCTGATAAATATTTAAGAGCAGTATCTTGGAAAACACCATGCACAGCCTGATGAACCACCTCCTGGATGGAATCATTTGATTGCAGAGATTGTAGCCATTTAAGACAATAAGCCAACATAGTGTGATGCCAAGCAGATGAGGATGATAGTTCATCATCGTCATCAGGGATAAGGTGAAGAAAAATGGTCTCTGCATGCCTGAGAGACGTGTTTGGAGCAGAGGGCCATGTAGGCTCAAGATTTGAAGGATGCCTGTTCTGAAAATGGTAATAATATCTTTGCCCATGATAGGTGACTAGTTTCCAAAGATATTGAAAAATGCTGAGAGGGAACAGAAGGAGTTGGAGAAGGGAAAATAGTATTGGGACTCGATATGGGCATTGGATGTGAATGACAGGGATGATGATGCTCCCAAAATACATCAAAAAGGATATCCCAGTGACAGAGACCACAATCCAACAAAGGGATTCATGAAGCTCTGAAACATAGACTGAAAGACCAGCCATGAAGAGGCCAAGGGATGCATGGAGTATGATAGGTAAGAGCCCAATAATCTCAGGAACTCTCCACTTTTCAAATCCAAGGTAGCGGAATTGACGAATTTTGGCACGCTCCTGAGCATTACCAGTGGGAAGGGAGAGAGTATATGCTTGAAGCCATTGCTTAACAAGCACAGAGAGAAGAGCTGTAGCCAGGGAGAGGGACAGGGAGGCAAAGAACAGGCCGTTGATCCAAAGATCCTTGGTACTGACATCAGTGTTATCCAAATCAACTGATGCATGTGGAACAGATTGTGGAGTAGTGGTATTCATAGCTGCATGCAGTAGATTGTTTTGTTCGAACATAAGCCTGGCTGTGATCTCGGTGTAATTTGGTTGAAGATTGACAACAGTGGAAATGACAAAGGATGTCACTACAGCAGAAAAGAGTGCTGCCTAGTAATCAGGTCAATAAAGTATTATATATGAACCATATTTCACACTCACAAAGACAAGTAGAGCATCAAGAGTGTCCCTAAAACCCTTCAGCATCTCATCATCAAAAGTTTCCGCATCATCAAAGTAAACTTTCCACACTCGGGCATTCTCACTTGCCTCTTTGCCTAACTCATTCTTAGGGTATTTACGAGTATAGTCATAGTCTCGGGTTCCTAAAAAGACAGTTGATTGGTCAGAGAGTTATAACAATGTTGTAAAGACTCACCAGTGTAGGGACTCTGATATTCTGTGATGCGCAATAGCCGGTGAAGGTTTCCCTTCTTCTTCTTGGTCTCATTGACATGCTGCTGAGCATTTTCCGAGTCCTCAGCTATAAGCATAGTCAATGAAGACACTTCATCTGATATACTAGTGTTACTCACTGCCTTCAGTAATCAAAGAAAGAAGTACATCTAGGCCCTTTGCGATCTGCACAACAGAATCAGACAGATTATCCAATGCTAGAAAAAAAAACCAATATTTGGTACAGGACCAACAGGATGAGACAGTGTGCTACTTACAGTTCTTGGTCTCTTGAGAATTTGGTTCACCTGATACACCAGGAGGAGCATCATCCTTGGTGTCTGCGTACATGTGAGAGGTCATTTCTTTCAAAAGTAGGTAATTACTTACTATTGTTTGCCATAGATTCAGACTTGGAATTTTCTTCCATAATGTTATGGACTAACAGAGCAGTCAGTATCCAAGTCAGATGAAGGAATAACACCAGACTCACCTTCGGAATCTGTCCGAGCATCCTGAGCATTTGAGGGATGCTGGGAAGCCATACTGTTCGAAAGAATGGAGTGCCCAGTAGACTGAGGCAAGGCTGCATTTGTTCCGATATCTCCGCCAGTATGCTGAGCAGCAGATCCCTGCTTCACCGGAACACCCGCAGTGCTGGCGGGATCAGATTGGGACAGACCAGATTTCGGCTCTGCAGTTGCATTCGAGTCAGTGGCGTTGTTGGCAAATCTAGCCAAAAGACAGACTCACCCTTCCCCTTTCCTTTCTCATTTCCAACCCTATCTCCACTCCCAACTCCTCTCTGTTTCTTGGTGGGCGAAGACTAACCTACTATTACACAGTCACGAAACTTGGATTCAGATGGAGGTGGTCCTGATATTGAAAATGAGGTGACAGAGTCTTGATGGAAATTGAATGGGGCCAAAGCTGGGGTAGCATCGTGGTACTGGCGATAATAGCAACAACGTTGTTCGTCTTTGTCTTGAAAAGGAGAAGAGGGTTGCAAAGTTAGATAGAGTCTAGAGATGCGTGAATTCAAATGGGTCAGTATAAACAGAGAGGAAACATACACATACAGTAGGCAAGCTAATCAAGCATAACACGCACTCTAGAACATCCGATGCTCAGGCCAATTCTAGCTTCGAAAGCCGGCTCTCAGTCTCCAAAACTTCAAGATGTCGGTTCAGTCTCGTGTGCAGCATATATGCGCTGAAACATTTCCACTGAGCGATGAATGAGAGTCAGATACAATGAGCAAATGGATCACACAATGATACAGAAAGAAATAAGAAGAAAAGTTGAAGAAAAGCGAACGAGGAAGAAAGGAGATAAATATGATTACTACGTACCAATTCCATCGATGTCCCGCCTCAATAGGAGCCTCGCCATTTAACTTGCATTCCGCAATAGCCTTTTCAACTGTCCTCGGCCTCCCTTTCAAACCCTCATGATTTGTTGTTCCTCCTTGCCATAGCCATTGGAATTTGAGCTGAACTTTCCCATAATCTTCGTTCCAATTTTCCGTCCCTTCTCCGGTCCAATAACCACTCAGAACTCTCTGACCACTCAATTGTCCTCAAGGTGTCTGATAGTTCTAGCATGAGTCTCAGACCTCACCCACAGCTCAGATTTCGTTGGGTTTGCATTTGAAAGTCCTCGATTTCAAAAGTGGATTCTAAAAGAGGGTTTGTGTTGAATTGGCGCATTCAGTTGCAGCCATCAACGACATCTATGTAGAACAATAGTAGTAGTTATAAATAGAACAATAAGATTATATAGACAATAAGTGTAGTACGACAATAATGTACGAAACCAGCATTGTGCTATCAAGTACAATAGAATCTTATTGTTACTCTAGTATTAGTTTACATGTATTTGTACCTCCTTAAAGGTATATAAGGACTCGTAGATAGTCCTCCAAATAACAAGTTTCATACTTAACCCACATCGCTCTAACAAGCCTCTAACAAGCCTAACAAGCTATTTCTTATCCCCAGGTAAGTTGCGTAGTTACCACTGCGTTTAGTAGTGTACAGGACCGTACCATGCCTGCTTAACAGGTTATGGGCCCCGAAGGCCCTTGGGAGCGCCTTCAATGGCTGCAAACCATAGACTTCGCATACTACCTGGATGGCGCCTTCATGGCAGCCTGTGGCGCCCTTTGTGGCAGCCTGCGTCGCCTTTAATGGCTTGACGATATGTCCAACAGCGCAGGACTTATGTCCAGCTGCAGTTGTTGACAATCTAAGGGAGTAGTCACTGTCATGGCGCGTTCATCGCTGCCTCTTTTCACTTTCGCATGGCACATTTAAATGCTGCCTTCTTATTCTGCATATGGATAAATGCTGACAGTTGACTTCCCCAGAATTATCAAAGATGTCCTCCAACGTCCTGATGACTACTGTCCCCGTCTTCGCCGGTGTTGACTTCAACATCTGGGCTGACATCCTTCTCGCCTGGTTGCAGGCTACTGGACTTAGTTCTGTCCTTAGCTCTGATCGCCCTAGTGATGCCGAAGTGAGTTCCGCTTCCCCTCTATCTGCTGAAGACGCGGCGGCTCAAGCTGAGGCTATCACGGCGGCTCAAAAGAAACAGGCTGACTGGGATGAGAAGAACGATAAGGCCATTGGGTCTATCAAGCTTCGTCTCTCTCCTCCCGTTCGTCAGAAGACGCTCGGAATGACTACTGCCAAGGCAATTTGGGTCTTTCTCAAGAAGACCTATGGGAAACCTGGTGTTTCCGCAATCTACACGGATTTCAAACGTGCTACTTCCATCATCATTCCTAACGACGCTAATCCTAGTGCTGCGATCGAGCTTATTCGCATGCACTTTGATAGGGTCAGTGCCGCCGGTATCCCTACTGACGACCCCTCAGGCCCTTCCCTTACGAAAATCACCAACTTCCTCATCGTTATGTTCATCGTCTCCAAACTACCCCCCAGATATGAGTATCTCATCAATATGTATACTCAATGTTCAATCCAACAAGTCGACGAACAAAACCTTGATGATCTACAGAGCGAAATTCTCAATATTTGGGAATCCCGCCAAGGAGCTTTCAAGGGGCCTTCAGGGAAAGCCCAAGCCAACCGTCTTTCAGCTGTCAAGCAAAAGGACGGTAACCCTAGTTTCCAACAGCAGCAGCAGCAGCGCCCTAGTGGCAGCAGCAGCGGCGCTAATGGAGCCAGCGGCTCTAATGGAAATAACAAGGGAAAGGGCAAGGGAAAAGGCAAAGGAAAAGCTCATTTCCGCCGAGGAGGCCGAGCTGGAAAGTTTGAACAGGCCAAGAGACAGGGCCAGGCACATCTTGTCCATGAGGACATGTCCCCCATGATGCACACAGTCACCGTCGTCGACACGCCCGCTGCAGTTGATACCCGTAAGCCATTCTTTATGGAAAAGGAAAAGCCTTTTGACGCCTTCTTCACAGGTACCAAAAGAGCTATCAACCTTGCACGCGATATTGGTGCTAGACCATCTGGTGAGACTGTTGCTACTCTTGAAGATGTCGTCATGTCTCATCCCGATCTTTCCTCCTTCACTTCACTTACTCCTGCTCCTCGTCCCAAACACACTCTCACGGAACGCATCTATTGGTCTAATCTCCAATCATCCTCTGATGGTTGGGGTGATGCTGGTAACTGGAATGGTTGGAACGGTGAATATCCCGGAACTCAGACCGGTTCAGATGCTGTTATGGCATGCGTTCAGGAAGAAGATGCTGATTCGAACGAGGACACCCTGGTGAACACATCGGAACTCGGAAGTGTGTTTGGCTCCACAATGACAGAGTCAGGTGTAAAGGTGCCTCAGGACACCAGGACCCCTGTTCCACTTATCGACCGTCTTGCCCAGGATCCTGCTGCCGATATACTCCAGTGCGGAATTCACCTTGGGGAGAGATTCCAGAATCCTGAGGATTCCCTACACATCTATGGGGAACCACTCAGAGCAGCACTGAACACAGTTGCCCCAACGGGCACTCTTTCACTGGCCCAACGCATTGCTGCAGTCCGCAGCGAGATGCCAAGTGGCTCACTTCCTGCACATCCCAATGGCATGACCACTCAATCCTTACCGTCCAGCCGTGTTGCAAGCCCAACACCTGGAACGACTTCAACGGGATGGGAATGGCTAACTCCTCATCTCCAAAACAAGGATGGAAGGTACGACGAGCTGATCGATTGGCAGCGAGACGCAACAATCGGACTAGGAGGGATGGAATTACCCTCCAGAGTTCCAACTCCGAGTTCAATGCCAGAACTCCGGAGCATGTCTCCGAGCCTATCCGAAACCAGCGACCTCGAGTACATGTCGACTCCGCCATCGCTCAGCAGGATGAGTCTTCCTACATCACCCGTAGAGGACACCTGGTCAGACGGGATTCCAAGTCCACGACCTTCTACCCCCGCCATGGTTACCGTCAATGCCGCAAATAATTATGGCTGGTCCTTAGACTCTGAAGTCTCCGGTATGGACAATGGATATCTCAGGTCAGATCTCACTTCAGATCTTATGAATAAAAGTACTGATGCGCTTTTTCCAGCAGCTCGTAATATGGAAGCAGGTTCTTCATGTATATATTTATTACATACCGCTCCTCTGGGTTCATCGACCCCTTTTATTTATAATGATCTGTATACTAGTCCTGGTGACAATAAATATTTATGTGCCTGTGGCACTCTGTTCTCATTATGCCAGAAGTGTAAGAAAAAGAGATCTGATACTGTCAAAATCCACTTCAGTGATGGATGGTTACTTGATTCTGGAGCATCAGCGCATTTTACGTTCGACATCAATGACTTTGTTGAATTGAGTTATATAAAACCAATTCCAGTGAAAACTGCCAATGGATTCACGAACATTCGTGCATCCGGAACAGTCCTGATCTCTCAACGTAAAAGAGTTATGAAATTATATCCAGTCTATTATATTCCCGATCTAAATCAACGACTCTTATCTGTCGGTCAATTCTTAAATGACAACATGTTTATGCGCGGTAACTCCGATCATATCACCATTTCGAGAAATACAACATTCTTGACTTTCTCAAAGCGTATACCGGAAGAAACGCTATACTATCTTCCACACAAATCGAAAATTGTCGCTTCTAAAGCCAATCTTTTGATTTATCTTATCAACTATGAGATTTTACATCGTCGTATAGGGCATCCCTCTCGTGATGTTCTAAAACATGTCCGACAACACACCCTTGGCACTCCTGAATTCATTATTCTGAAGGAGCTTCCTTTGTGCAAAGGCTGTCTTGAAGGCAAAACTCCCAGACAGGCTTACCCTCCTAACGAACGACGTGCTACTCGTCCTTTCCAAATTATCCATACGGATTTACATGAATACCCCACAATATCTTACCACAAGTACAAGTATATAATCGTCTTCTTTGATGATTACACTTCAGATGCTTGGATACGTTTTCTTAAAGACAAAAAACAACCACTAACTGCCACTCGCCAGTTCCTTGCGATGGTAGAAACTCAATATAAGACGAAAGTCGAACAGTGGATGTCTGATATGGGTGGTGAATTCATCAAAGGCACCTACCGAGAAATGTTACTCGAAAAGGGTGTTAAAATCCTTAACAGTGCACCATACATTCATCAACAGAATGGTCGAGCGGAGCGCTTTATACACACCCTAATGGATAAAGCACTAGCAATGATGAAGCTAGCATGTCTACCTGAATCTTGGTGGGAATATGCTGTCCGTCATGGATTGTATGTCTATCGACGTACTCCCTTACGACGACACAAATGGATAACTCCATTTGAAATGCTTGAGAAGGAAAAACCGCGTATCGATCATCTGCGAGTTTTTGGCTGTGGAGCTTACGTCTTTAAACCCGAGGAAACTCGAAAGAACAAACTCGCTTCCAAGTCAGAACTTATGACATATCTTGGTGTAGCACCAGGAGAACGTGGAAATCTTTTCATGCGTACAAACAATGCGGAATTTACATCCCCGCAAGCCGTGTTTGAGGAAGACTTCTTTCCTCGATGTAAAACTCAATCTCGTAGTTCAAAACAACTTCCTATCGAGTCGTCACAAAACGATGACACTCCTCTACCACAACAAATCCCAGACGATGATGATGAAGATTTCAATCATCGTCCTCCTCGCATCCCTTCCATAAGGAGACCTGATCAGCCTTGTGACGACGAGCCTGAACAGGATCCGCCGCCTTCGTCCCCGGATAGTGACTTAGAACCTAGGAGGCCTATAACGCCACCTCCAAGGGAGACACCACCTCCTGCGGCACCTCGAAAAGTCACCAGACCAAGACGGAATTACGGAGAACCAACACGTCGAAGCGAGCATGTTAGTGAACCAAACAAACAGTACGGAGATAAACCCGTACAAGTTACACGCGATCTTGAACCTCAAATCGCGGCTGATAAAAGAGCGGAAGCAAAAGCTAAAGCAGAGAGAGACGCTCGGAGAGAAAACCGACGTCAGCAAGCTGCAGAGCAACAGGTTCCCGGACCTAGTTCTGCATCTGGAAGCGCACCCCAGGGGGAGCAGCAAACCGAGAGTGATGACTCTGCATGCCCTGAATCAGACGAAATGGCAGAACCATGCCGTGAAGGGGGAGTATCTATAAATTTCTTGCTTATGCAGGCAATTGCTCCTGGAGAAATTGATTCCCACTTGCTTATTCAGAAAGTTACTTCGAAGAATGATGGGAATCAACCGAATGTTCGTAATATTCGCGAATGGACATTCAAAGACATTGCTCGCTTACCAATAGCTGAGCAAGAGGAATGGAAAGTCACTTGCCGCGAAGAACTAGAGGCTCTTCGCAAGCGCGACACCTATGAATTGGTCGAAAGACCTAAAGATAGGAAAGTTATCAAAAACTGATGGGTCTTCGACATCAAGTCTGATGGTCGTAAAAAGGCAAGACTCGTTGCAAAAGGTTTTTCACAGATCGAAGGCATAGACTTTGATCAAGTGTATTCACCTGTTGTTCGATTCGAGACTGTGCGCTTAATCTTCGCTTTAGCAGCACTTAAGGGTTGGCACGTGTCCGGTGTCGATGTCCGATCAGCCTATTTATATGGCTTACTCGATGAAGAAATCTATATGGAACAACCGGAAGCCTTTAAAGAAAAAGGACAAGAGCATAAAGTCGTCTGGCTTCTTCGTGCTCTTTACGGACTCAAACAAGCAGGACTTGCGTGGTGGAAAAGTCTTGATAAGTCCATGGCGGAACTTGGTTTTAAACAAATCATTTCCGATGCCGGAATCTTCATTCACAAATGCTATGACGCAAACAATAATCTTATTGAAAATTCTATCGTTATTGCCGTAGTCTATGTGGATGACGCTCTATTCTGTGGAGCTAACAAAACCTTAGTCTTACGACTCAAAGGAGACTTTATGAAGAGATGGGAATGTAGGGATCTAGGCGATGCCAAAGAATTCCTTAGGATGAGAATTACCAGGAAAGGCAGCAAGGTCTCTTTAGACCAATGCGCTTATCTGGATAAAATCCTAGAGACTTATGGAATGCAAAACGCGAAAGCTTCTGCTACCCCATTACCCGGCAATTATCACCCTCTTCCTCTTCCAGAAGACACTCCTGTCAATTATACTCTTCGTCAAAGTTATCAGGAGATAATCGGATCCTTACTCTACTTAATGTTAGGAACACGTCCTGATATTTCCTTTGCTGTCACAAAACTTGCGCAATTTGCTGCAAACCCCTCACAAGAACACTACAATAAGGCGAAAGACATTTGCCGTTACCTTGTTGGCACTAGAAAATATGCTCTTGTGTACAATGGTCGAGGGGGAGAAGGCTTATCAGCCTATACAGACTCCAATTGGGGATCAGATCCTGGAACTCGCAAATCTCAAACTGGCTTCTTTCTACAATTAGCCCAAGCACCATTTAGCTGGACGTCTAGACAACAAAAGACAGTTGCCCTGTCTTCAACTGAAGCTGAATACATGGCACTCAGTGACTGCAGTCGACAAGTCTGCTGGTTCAAGACTCTTCTCAGTGAAATTGAATATCCTCTCCATGCTATTCCAATTTACGGTGATAATCAGGGATCTATTTTTATTGCATCAAACCCTGTCACGGATAAGCGAACCAAACACATTGATATTCGATATCATTTTGTTCGAGAAAAAGTCATCGACGAGACAGTCAAGTTATTCTTCATTGAAGGAAGCAATAACCCTGCAGATCTACTCACTAAAGCTCTAGATTGAGTAAAGTTTGAAAAGTTCAGGAAACAATTGGGACTTCAGTTTTATAATTGAAGAAAGTCCTATAAATCGCATCGAAAACGTCGAGGCACTGTATCCCTTCTTTCCATGGCTGCTTACAGCGCCTACCTATGCTTACGCACACTACCGTGCTGCTTAGCAAGGGGGAGTGTTGAATTGGCACATTCAGTTGCAGCCATCAATGACATCTATGTAGAACAATAGTAGTAGTTATAAATAGAACAATAAGATTATATAGACAATAAGTGTAGTACGACAATAATGTACGAAACCAGCATTGTGCTATCAAGTACAATAGAATCTTATTGTTACTCTAGTATTAGTTTACATGTATTTGTACCTCCTTAAAGGTATATAAGGACTCGTAGATAGTCCTCCAAATAACAAGTTTCATACTTAACCCACATCGCTCTAACAAGCCTCTAACAAGCCTAACAAGCTATTTCTTATCCCCAGGTAAGTTGCGTAGTTACCACTGCGTTTAGTAGTGTACAGGACCGTACCATGCCTGCTTAACAGTTTGAGCTGAGATTGGGGTAGCGTCGTCGTCGGAATCCGAGTCCAGTATGGATGACAGTGACCATGACAAATTGATGGCAAAGATGACGATGAGGCTTTAATTACCATCTTTGTCTCGGGAAAGGGGAGAGGTTGAGGGGAGAGGTTTGGTATGGTAGTCAAAGTTGAATGGTGGGTAATCTAGATAGAAGTGCATAAATACAAATACATATTGGATCCAAAAGAGACATACGATACTAGTAGAGCGGCTGTCAGCACCACACATGAGTCCTACATCTGCTCTGGTCAATCCCAATTTCTATACCCGACTTCAAGTGTGTGTCTCTGATACCCTCAAGACATCTTTCTCGTGTGCGCTGGGCCATACTGCAGTTGCATCCGATCTAGAATGAGTGTCAGATACGGAAAAAACAATGCGAAATGAGAGCATACAGAAAGAAAGAAAATGGGAGGAAAATCATATAGATAGTATGTACCGATACTATCAACGTCTCAACATCACCACCTGAACACCTCAATAGTTCTGATGTACTTGTGGGCGGGCTTGAGCCAATCTTCAACGGCCCTCAACCTCTTCTTGGCAACTCAAGTCCGAGTAGACGTCCTCAACCAACCCTTATAACACTTGTGCAACCTGTTCTTTGTCGTGACTTCCCGCTTCTGTTCCCTTGCTTCCATCTTTCTACTAGCCGAAATCCATCCAGTTGTTCCCAAATCCTATGTGATTTTACTCCCAAGGCCTTAGGGAATCCTTGATTTCGAGAGGGTTCCGAGAGTGTCAACAGTCAAAGAGGACACGAAAGTGACACTGTTGATGTCCAGGGTACTGGTGACGAAGCAGCTTTGGTATTGATTTAGACTATGTCCATGGATTCAGAAGAGCCTAGGGAAATGAGAAGAGACTGGGTAGCGCAGGGTGCCATCAATGTTGGTGAGTGAGTAATTTGGATAAAAGAGATGCATGAATACGCATTGTTGGATTTGAGAGAGTAGACGTACGTGACAGGATCCTACTTAGGGTCGGTCATGGATTCCATAAATTCCTACACCAACCGTTTAGGATTGAGAGAAGACGGAATGCGAATTGCTCAGCAGACCAGTCACCAGTGTGAGACTTGAAGCTTGAAGCTTTTGTGGCAGCTACATGCAGAAAATAAGAAAACGACGCTATAGTTGCAATCGTCGTTCTCTTGGATGACTGGGCAGTATATAAGTATCTATGTGCCAATAAATCGAACAGAGTAGAAAAACTTGAGAAAACGAACTGGACACGCACCTACTAGCTTAAGTATAAGCATACTGTTTCTGAGTGACTAGATCGGGAGGAAGCGGGGTCTGACTGTGACGGTACGCGCCCATCATCGACAAAAGCGTACAAGAGCCGCTTCAAATTACCATAACAAAGTTTCGGAATGTAGAGCACCCGACTACTGCTCTTCTTTGCGCACTGGCTTTCTCGGTGTGGGTGTAAAGGAGGATCGGGACCGGGGATAATGTTAAGGCATTTTCGTTGGTTTTTGGAAATAGAGGCGATGATGAAGAAGGTGATGATGAGGGAGAACGGAGTGGTGGTAGTGGTAGTGGGTATGAGGGTATGAGGTTAGGTGGTCCAAGGATGATATCTAAGGTACATTTGCTTTCATCTTTTCCCGTTTCCGTTTTCTTCTGCCGGTTCTCTTCATTTTCCGTTTCGGTTTCAGTGTCGGTTTCATTCTGACTCCCAACAAAAACAGCTCAACACTTTGCTCTGGCGTCAGGACTCAGTAGACAAATCTTTGTTTTTCGGGGTTTCAGGCTTCCACGCAGGCTTTCTATCTCTGTCCCCCATTTATCACAATTCTCGTCGTCGTCGTCGTCAGCGTTCTTTTCAACCGTCACGATGTCACACTGGTCACGCCTCCAAACCTCTGAACGTCCAAAATAACAAAACATCGCAGCTCACCAACTCTCTGCGTAATCCTCGGCAAATTTACTGTGGCGAATACAGGATACCACTAGATGCTCTGAAAGGAGTTGGACGGTCCTAACACTGCTGGTTCTGGAACTATGTCAAGGGCTCGGGAACCTCGGTTTTTGAATAACGAAATCTACGAAAGCTAGCAGCATGTGTACATTTGCCCGGAGGTGACATTTTCTCCTTTTTTTCTCTTTTTGTCCATCCAGATCTCTCTTTTATGATCCCGTCGTCGTCATCTTCCGATGCCAAGGTTTCTCGACGTCAGCCGTAAACTCTCTGGATCATTCTCTTCCCCACTACGGCCACCACCACCGCCATTCAACGCTCCAGATTCACTTGCCCCATGATACCCTTCGCATCGATGCTCCCCATTTCTGGATCAGGTTTGAGTAATCACGCGAATGGAAATGCTAACCGAATAACGGATCAAGGAGGACGATTCCGTTGTCATTCTCGTCTCCTGGGTCTGGGCTGGGATCGGGGTCTGGTGCAGACGGCCAACAAGGCCATGGTAATGAGAAAGATGGAAGTGGTGGTGGAGGTGATGGCTACTGAGGAGTCCAGGATGATAAGGTACGTTCGCTTTCCGTTCTTTTTTCTCATCTCTCTCTTTTGTTTTAAATCTGGTTTTTATGGGATATAAACATGTACTAACCAATGTCCTCTTTTCCTTCCTTTCTCCTTTTCATACCCTTCTCTACCTTTGTCCAACCAGTCGCCAAAAACTGCTTGATGTCGGACGTAAACTCCCGGCATCGTTCTCTTCTTCCAACTCTATATTTAGCCCATTCGCCATTATCACACCATGGTAACTTCTGTCTACCCGCTCCACTCAAACACCCAACCTAACGCCTCAAATGTTACTGTAACCAGCCACATATCATAAAGGAGGATTTTGGCCAGGGTTTACTGATGGTACATTGGCTTTTACTTTCCTTTCTTACGCCATATTTTCTCAAATTTCATTTCGTTTCGATTCGATATAAACTCGTATTAACCCCTTCTTTTTCTTACTTACTTCTTTAGCTTTTCGTCCGGAAAAACGCTCTCTCTCTGCGCTCGTTAGCTCTCCACATCCAGTCCACGTCTCTTTGCGTTCGTTTATTCCCTTGCTCCAAGGTAAAAATTTGGCGAGATGGAGGATTGGAGGCTGAGGTGGATCGTCTTCTTTACCTTCAATTCAACTTGGGATGCTTGAACAGAGTTTGGATGAGAAGTCGGGGACAGGAAAGGGTGAGAATTTGGATGGGAATGAGGAGATGGTTGAGTTGTGTATGCTGTATTATTGTGGCAAATATTATTTCCGCCTAAAAACACCATTTTCGAATGGAAAGAGGCCTCCCGCACTATCAAAAGCGTGACAAGTGACATCCGAATTGACATTCGAATCCCGAATTCCAGAGAGGTCAAATATACAATTCGAGAGTTCAAGTCCGCACTCACGAAGTTGAGTACCGAATTCAATGAGCTCAACCAACCGAATACATAAAAATCAGTACCGAATCATATTGTGTACTATGGCGAAAGTATTATTTCTGACTTAGAACTATTTCATTAATCCAACAAGGCCTTCTGAACTATCAAAAGCGTGACGCGTGACGTCCGAATTGACAACAAAATGCCGAATTCAGAAAGGTGTGGATACCGAATCAAGAAGATCAACGACCGAACTTGTGAAGTGGGTACCGAATTGAGAAGATCAACGACCGAACTTGTGAAGTAGGTACCGAATCTAGAGGATTGACGTCCGAATTCATTAAGTACGGATCAAAATTAATGCTGTGCTGAGTTGTCGGGAATGGTCCGAACACTTGCAAGTGGCCCGAAAACTTGCAGAAGTAGGACTCGAATTAGTATCTCAGTTTATATCAAATTTCACTGGGTTATCTTCACTAACACTAAAGCTTTGCTAATAAAAACTAAAGTTAAGCAGGACAGATTGAGATCCAGGATAGTCAGGATGACCCCGCGCCACCAAGATCAAGAGAGCGGACAGTCCCTGGGCATTATGAATGCATTGTCGTTGAGCATCGAGCATCAGTGGTTACGCCTGAGCTTTTTGGTGTGTCCTGCTGCTTAGAAGTACACTGTTGTATCAGTATGATTCGAGAGCTGTCGTTTATATGATTCACGGCTTTGATACATCATGCATCAACCTTCAGGAGGAGGTTGCCTCGAGGCTGTATTCAAAGTTAAAATGTGAAATGGTGTGATACAAGAATCTGGAACATTCTTTGGTCACACCCTTAAATACGTCTCGGCTCTTTCTTCCTGACAACCACCAACTCGTTTTTTTGTTCCTTGCTTTCTGCACATATATCCAACTTGTCGTCGTTCATTTTTGCCAATTCCTATGGCCGAGCCTCGCCCATGCACAATACCACATTCGAGGCGGGTCAATGGCCCATGCACCTGCCCAAACTACAGCCCACATTCGTCATCTAACTGTCGAGATTGTGGGCACGCAGATGCCGACCATGTTGCAGCTGTCGACTCCATCACGCCGTTGCCATCCAGATCGCCTACGCCTGAGGTTCCTCCTCCATCCCGGACTCATGCGCACAGTTCTCGTCATGCTGCAGGCTCGTCGCAGCCCTCCAGTAAAATCCAGGAGATCGT
>JAACJM010000291.1:0-105933 GCA_013368315.1 Tetrapyrgos nigripes | reverse complement strand
ATGAGTCAACTTCAACAGGAAGTACCTTGACTGCGCGCTTGACTTCAGAATCATTTTTCAGCTTCAGCTTCAGCTTGTTACAGAACGGAGAAGACTCAAAATTCACAATACAGAACATACTGAGCCAGACAAACATGTATTCTACTCAAAGTACGCGAAAAATTAGAATCCAGCCGCTTCCCGGATGGCATCAACCAAGATGTTGTCATAGTCTCCTCCAGCTTCCCACATGCCAAACCCACCCAGACCCATATCCTTGAATGAACTGGCCTTTGGCCGCAAAAGCCATAGGATCATCGAAAGAGATCATAACTTGCTGGTCTGGCCGGTAGACTAGCCTAGAAATAGGATATAATGAGTGACTGGAAGAGTTCCGAAGAGAAATATTTGACGCTTACCGTTTTACTGCAGTCATCAAACCTGTAAGGAACCCCATCCACAGGCTGACCGGTCTCGTCAAGCAATCCAGCCCCAATCAATGCCCACATGTTCCAATTTCCACCATATGTCTGAGGGTTACCACACTGTCAATGGTCAAATTATCGGTATCCAAGAGTCACCCTGTAGGCGAGCAGTTTTGTTGAAAGCGGGATACGAAGCAAGCTCAGTGGTGGTCCCATCAACGAAAGCATCTTTTGTAGCAACCTCGTAGGAATGACCATACGAAGCGACACCCAGTACGATCTTTTCCAATGGAACACCGGCTTTTTCCCAATTGGCGACTGCAGAGACCGCAGAGCCTTGTTGCTTTGCAGCAGGCACACAGATATCGTTGAGAGGTGCGTTGGGACCGACGGCGTCGCTCCAAGAACCCCAGATGTCGTAGTTCATAATCATAATTGTGTCAAGGTATTTGGCGAATTCGGACATGTCGGTAGACGGTTTCTCGTTAGCGTCATTATAAGGAGTGATGGAAACGGCAGCGGAAAGGTCAAGTGTGGCTCCGATGGGGTCTTGTCTGAGCTCCTTGAGGAATGCGACAAAGTTTGCTGTGTCGTTGGGATCGATGACATTACATCCTAATCCCTGCCTATTGAGGTATTCCCAGCTGTGAACGCAACTGAGTTAAAGTGAAGAAACAGAGAGAGCTTTCACGTACTCAAAATCCAAGCCATCAAGTTGGTACTGACTAACGAAGACTGTAACAGTCCTCACGAAGAGAATTCTGTTTTCAGGAGATCCAACAGCAGTAGACCAGAAGCGCGAGCCAGTCCAGCCTCCGATAGACAAGATAGCACAAACGTTCTACGACAGATGTTAGTAGGAAGGCGAAAATTAGTATTAACTCCGAGGAGGACATGGAATAGAACTGTACGATCTCGATATCAATGTGCAAAATCAATTGAATTATTAAGCTAGCGCATGGATGACACATGGCTGCGGGATTGCCAGGATTCCTTAGGATTGCCCCACTCTTCTCATTATAATCTCAGACTCTTCTCATTGAGTACAGGGCTGAGAAGATTTTGAGAAGATTTCAATTCTTCTCAACTCTTCTCAGTGATCTTTTGTTGAGCGGATTTGAAATCTTCTCAGAATATTCTCAGGCTCTTCTCATTGAAAAGAGTTACCTTTGCCCGCAGTGGCAGTATAGAGCATAGTCAGCTTACTCTTGCTTTCTATCTATCTCTATTCTCAATCGATCTTGTCTCTGTGTGACTTGGGTGGTTTGTCATTGAGTGTATCAACGACCTAGACACTTGAACAAACTCCCATACACCCACCTCACTATTTGAGTCTTTTCCTCCTCTATCTCGTTTATCTTTGTTCTCAACTCTTTTTATCTTTTATCACCATTTTGTCTACATTGCAAGCATCATTCTTCCTCCCTGCAATTCGAATATGTTTCGATCGCTAAGCAGACACTACTTCGAGTAACAGTGTAGCAACAATCATCCCCCCTTTTGTATATTTCTTTCACTCTGTCTTCCCCATTCTCTTGGATTCACTTCGAACTACCTGAGAACCCACCTGACTACGAACAACCTCCTCTTCCTCTTCCACTCTATCTACCACATACCGAGTACTGGTGCAGCCATGCAGTAGGCATTTGGGCAGACCCTTGGAGTTACAATCGAAACTTCATTTGTGCACATTGTTGGGTTTGGAAACTGGGACCAGGTGACGTGATCCTTTCTGTCTATTTGTACATATGAGTCACCCTTGACCTCAATACCGAGGAAACTGTTGTTACAATTATGGGACCTCTGTTCCTCAGAGAGTACAATACACCTACTCCATTCCTTACAGACTATGGCACACCTACCTCCTTTATCTTCCAATCCTTGTGGTGATTTAAAGGGCAGAAAAGAAGGCCCTAAGAGATTATAGAAGGAGTATATGACAAGTCAACAGTCTGCATATGCAGATCCAAATCTTCCTTGTGCAGATTGTCACACGTCTTCTTCAAACCAAGGGTTTTCGACTGCAATTATAACTCGGAAAGTTGCGAAAACAAGCCCTGTATGAACAGGTACAACACTCAAACACTTCCTATTGAGTGTGAGGTTGTAATGCATAACCAAGAACTCACAATTTGAAAAGCTCACCCTGTCATGAACTGCTACAGTTCTTTGTCCTCCTTCCTCTTCTACTACATTATTGAACTCATTTTCTGATCATTCATCTATTGCATTTCCTTGATAAACCTTTTAAACCTTATATTACTGACTTCGAACCTTATAAGACCTGTCAAACTCTATAATAACTGTCAATAAATCTTCCATTCCATTGATCCTATCTTTACCCTACATTTCTCCACTTTCTCCTATGTTTCTCCTATTTCTCCTATCTTTTTCCTATCACTTATTCATTGCTCTTCTATATAAACCACTAGACATTCTAGTTAGTCCTTTAGTTTGTTCACTTCATCTCCACTCCATACTAGTACTATGCAGTGTAGAGCATAGTCAGCCTACTCATTTCTCTATCTCTATCTCTATCTCTCAATCAATCTCTTTGTATCTGTCCTCAAACTGTGTGACTTGGGTGGTTAATCGAGTGTACCAGCAACCTTGACACACCCTATTATTGACTCTGAAACCAAATCAGAACAAGGATCATCTACCCCTACAAACACTCAACTGAATCCAGAACTCTCTTCTCTTGTACCACCTGATCCAACTTCTGCATCAGATCCATTACCAGATCCATCTTCCAATAACCCATCAACCCCTCCCCAAGATCCTTATCCAGATCCATCAGATCCAGACGATCCAGCCATGTCTGATGTGGCACTTAATGACTCTAACAATACTTCTGAACAAGGGAGGAAACCTGATGCCTTTAAGAGAGAATGTGATGAAGTAAAACGATGGCTAGCTTTGTTCAACAATTACCTATGTCAGAACAGGGCCAGATACTCCACCAAGGACTCTGAGGTGTCCTTATTCCTCTTGTTCTTCACAGGAGAAAAAGGAGGAGATTGGGCAACTCAATGAATCACAGAGTGAGAAGAAGGTGACAAAGATATGAAACTCAAACCAGAAGGAAGGCGATGGATGACTTTCAATGAAATAAAGAATAGGTTCAAAAGAGATTTCAAAGCCCTTGCTGCTGATGAAGCTGTGAGAAATAAGATCAAGAACACTAGAATGAAGGAAACAGACATTAGTACCTATAATAGTATCTTTGATACATACAGAGAAGAGTCAGACTATGGAGAAACAGCTCTCCTGGATTTCTATAAAGCAGGTCTTCCAAGAGATCTTCAGAAGTTGGTAGCAGGAACATGGCCAAAGTGGAAGGACTTTGATGAGTATAGGGAGAGGGCAATCGATCTCCATTTGGAATGGATAAATGAGAGAGAGAAAGAAGGACCATCAAGACCATTCTCTATGCCAAGAATGAATGCAGGTCCTTCTCAAGGATGGACAGTAGCAAGTGTGAATGCACTTATGAATATGGGACCAGGTGCTAACTCGTCCTTCACTCCTTTACCTAAACTGACACCTGAAGAAAGGGACCAACTCCGAAAGCTAGGGGCATGCTTTGCATGCAGACAACCCAGACACATGAGCAACAAATGTCCAATGTTCCTGAACAATACTCTGAGGTCATCTCATCTCAAAACTTCCCTCCTTGTGCTGTTAGGGCAGCTGAAACTTCAACTCCATCGTCATCTAGTTCACCACCAGTAACAGTGGCTCAAACATTGTCGTTGTCTTCCTCTTGTAATGTAATCAAAGATATTTTGGATATGATGAACAAAGTCAAGGGTTTGGAAGGAGAAGAAAAGGAACAGGCTAGTGTATATTTGAAGGATGTCATGGTGAAGATGATGGATTTTTGAAATACTCTCCTGCTACATCATCAGGAGGAGCTGTACAGTACACTGCACAATATAAGAACAATCAATATCATGAGCGTACCTTTCCTTCGGAATTGAGAATGTCGGCAGTCACTCATAACCGACAGGTACCTTCGAAAACACTTAAAACCGAACTTATTGGCAAAATCACTGGTAGAAAAATCGATGCAGAAGCTCTAATAGACAGTGGTGCAGAAGGCATTATTATCAACAGCCATTTTGCACAAGAGAATCATTTAACCCTCCTTCCTATCAAAAGCCCTTTCCCTGTATGTAACGTTGACAGTTCTGAAAACACCATGGGATGGGTATGCCATTATACTATTCAAAAACTCTGTATCTACTCTCAGGACAAAAGATTGTATCACAAAGAGACAGACATTGGAGATCATGATGTAATTCTTGGTACCGATTGGTTGGAAGAGCACAATCCAGAGGTAGATTGGTCATTTTCTAAGGTGGATATGGTATTTTGGAGCAACCCCCTGTCCTTAAACTATGTACCAAACCCAAATCCCCCAAATCGACTGTTATCAATCTGTGAACCAATCACAAGGATTACCAAGTGAAATGGTCAGAACCAATCGGACAGTTCAAACCAATTGCACAGCCAAAAGTGGCAGGTTGATACTGTTGGGTTCCAATTCGATCCTTTCACTGTTCCTCAGAATCTCTGGCTATTTTTACTGAAGAAGACTTCGATTGGGAGGATGTTCCAAGACAGTTGGGAACAGGAGGTGTTAGAGAGTCTGTTTGGAAAAGAAGAGGAGTACCTGATATCATATATGGAAATACCTATTCATGCAGGATTCTACAAAGGCTCAGGAACTGGCAGAATCAGCCCAAAAGATGAAAGAGGACATACCACCCAATTTCATCAGTTTTTACCAGTTTTTGACAAACAAACTTCAGAACGACTACCAAGACGTGGCGAATGGGATCATGCCCATCGACCTGAAACTGGATTTTGAACCTCACCCTTGCAAAAACTCTATCCCTTGTCTCCTAATGAACAAAAGGAACTTGACAACTTCATTGATGAGAACTTGGAGAAGGAAATACATTAAGACTGTTGAAGTCTCCTATCGGCAAGTCCCTTCTTCTTTGTCAAAAAGAAAGATGGAAGCTATGCCCTGTACAGCGACTATCGAGCATTAAATAAAGAACTGTCAAGAACAAATACCCTTTACCACTCATATCTGGAATTGTAGACAAACTTAAGGGACCATGAGTTTTCTCAAAAAATCAACCTTCAATGGGGATTATAACAATGTTTGAATAAAAGAAGGAGATGAGTGGAAAGCTGCGTTTAAGCAAATAGAGGACTTTTCAAACCAACAGTGATGTTCTTTGGTCTTATGAACTCTCCTGCAACATTCCAGGCAATGATGAACACTCTTTTTAAGCATCTCATCGATTCCAGAAAGGTGGTCATCTACATGGACAACATCTAATCTTTCACAGAGACCCTAGAAGAACATCAACAAATGGTTCAAACAAGTGCTCGCATGACTTCAGGAGAACAACCTTTATGCCAAACCAGAAAAGTGCTCCTTCGAAGCCAGCTCAGTAGAGTTCCTAGGCCTTATCGTATCTCATAACACATTGCAATGGATCCCATCAAAGTTCAAAGGCATTACTGAATGGCCAACCCACAAATGTCAAGTGATGTTCAATCATTCTTAGGATTCGGAAACTTTTATTGTTGATTTATATATGACTTTTCTAAAGTTGCTTGACCGCTCTTTGATCTTACGAAGAAAGATGAACCATGAAAATGGTCTATGGAAGCAGAAAATGCCTTTCAGCACTCAAAGATGCATTTACTTCTTTCACCAGTCCTGTTAATGCCTGATCATTCTAAGCCAATCAAGTAGAAGTAGATGCTTCCGACTATGCAACAGGAGGTATTCTATCACAGAAAGGATAAGACAACAAATGGCATCCAGTCACTTATCTATCGAAATCCTTATCAGAGACCTGAACAAAACTACAACATTCATGATAAGGAATTGTTGGCGATATATGGACACTAGAAGCTTGGTGGCATTACCTTGAAGTGCACCACATACTATTGAAATCCTTACAGACCACAAGAATCTAGAGTCTTTCACCACCTCTCAGAAACTTAGCCAACGACAAGAAGGATGCTTTTTCTTACCAGATTTGACTTTATCCTGATCCATAAACCTGGAAGTCTCAATCAAAGTGATCCTCTTTCTCAAAGACCAGATCATAAAGAGGGGTCAAAGACCAACAAAAGGACAGAGTGTTACTAGACCCCAGGTTCTTCAGAATTCGAGCTACAAGACCAGGGACAGTGGTTGCAATTGGAGATGCTGAACTGAGAAGACAAATTAAAGAATGCCCAAAAAAGGATAAGGAAGTCATGAGTGCTCTAAAAGTTATCTCTAACAACAATGTCCACACTCGCTGGTCAAGAACTTACAGGAATGGAATTACGGAGACAGAATCATTTTGTTCTGAGGCAAAGTCTATGTCCCCTACGACCGACAATTACATAGAGACATAGTCAAGATGCATCACAATAGTCTCACTGTGGGACATCCAGGCTGGTTCAAGACCTATGAATTAGTTAGTAGAGAGTTTGGTGGCCTGGTATGTCAGTATTTTTTTGTGATTATGTCAAAGGATGCACTACCTGCCAATTGACCAAGGCACAAAACCACCCATTTACGATGTTCCAGAACGACCCTTTGGTACTATTACCACCAATTTTATCATGGATCTCCCAGAGAGTGAAGGCTTCTATTAGACTTAGGTTATCTTAGCGAATAATCTTAGCGAGAGTCACAAAGTGGGGGGTAAGAGCACTATCTCACTTAACTCTCAAGTATATATCATTAATCAGAGTAGTATAATAATATAAATAGTCTAAGTATATCCGTATGATCATTTGACCGTATGTCCGCAGTACCTGATTGATGCCGTATGCATAGTAGCTTAGTAACTTGATTGTTATCATTTAATTCCAAACACTCCCTTCAAGCGGATATCCCTAGTAATCGGAGAAACACTTGATCTTATCAGCGGAGAGAGCTTTCGTAAGTATATCTGCAAGTTGATCATTAGTTGACACATGTTTAACTCGTATGTATCGTTGATGTATCCGATCAGTAAGGAAGTTTTTACAGATATTGAAATGCTTAGTTCTCTGAGTATGTTGTTCTTCAGGAGCATGTATAATTGCCAAAGTAGATGCACTATCTGAGTTGATAAGTACTGGCTCCTGTTCGGCATTTAGAATTTCTTCTATAAAACCTTTCAAATAAATAGCTTCTTGTGAGGCATGTGCAAGTGCGCATAGTTCAGCCTCAGTAACTGATAAAGTTACCAGTGTGCCTCGCTTACTTGACCAAGAAATAAGCGATTCAGCAAATTTGAATGCATAGCCCATGATTGGTTTATTGCCATATGTGGACATACCATCAGAGTCGGCAAATCCATAAGTAGAAGTAATAGTAGGGCTCCCTAGGTTGAGCCAGTAATCGCAAGTTCCTTTTAGAAAAAGATAGCATTGTTTAGCTGCAGCGTAATGCTCTTCACCTGGATCATTAAGGTATCTTGCTAGTTGACCAGTACAATATGCAATGTCTGGCCTAGTGCAGTCAGCGACATATCGTAAACCACTGACTAGTGACATATAGTGTTTAATAGCAGCGGCGTCCCGTTGCGGTTCACTCCCAGGTCTAGGGCTAAGATTTTGCCCAGGTAGCATAGGTGTACGGCGTGTATGTAATTGGTCAAAATTGTATTGTTTGAGAATATTCTCAATGTAATGTTTTCTGACGGAGTTTAATAGTATGATTATTCCTATCTCGTTGAATTCCATACTGAGAATCCAGTGACTTGGACGTGTCCACTAAGTGCAGTAACGAAAGCTTGTGCAGTAGCTTTGTTGATAGTACATAGAGTAATGTCATCAACATGACAAGATAGTATTAAAATGAGTTTATTCTCATGATATCGGTAGAATACCGCATTATTGTAAGTAGACTTCTTAAGTCCTTAGTAACTTTATGAGAATATTGCATAATTTTTCATACCATCGACAACCAGCTTGTTTCAGCCCATATAGAGTCTTTCTGAGTTAAGTACGTAGCCTTCAGGTAAGTTAGGTAGTAAATTACCTGGAGGTGGACGAAGGTATAATGTTTCCTTGTCAGTAACGTTTCCGTAAAGATAGGCAGATTTAATATCAATCTGAGTAGTTTCATAGTCTAATGAAGCTACAAGAGCAAGTATAAAACGTGTACTGCTCATGCGTGCTACAGGGCAAAGATATCATTTGCGTAGTAATCAATGCCTTCTTGTTGACTAAAGCCTTGTGCTACTAGTCTAGATTTCAATTTGGTCTGTTTGCCAAGTTCGTACTTAGTTTTGTAGACAAATCTGGAACCAATGATATTCGCATCAGCAGGAGGTTTGACGTATTCCCAGGTTCCTAGACTTTCTAGAGATTCTATCTCAGCTTTCATGGAATCAAACCATGCATCACGTTGTGGATGATTGAGTACATCCTTAAATGAAATTGGATCGCCAACGTTATCAGCATAGTAAACATTGAATTCTGTTAAGAAGAAAGCAATGTTTTGTTCAACTTCATCGTAGAGTAAACCTCTGCTTCTCGGATCCTTTTTGATCGTCTTGGGCCATCAGGTTGTTTAGTTTCGTCTTCGTCGACATCCATTGGTTCAGGTTCGTGTTCCTGAGAAGTTGGAGTTTCATTTGTATTTTCTTCTGTAGTTTCTAATGGTTCTTGATTTTTGTTTTGTAACTCCCCTTCAACTTGCGATTTGGATGTTAAGAATTGCAAGTTGCGTTCTACATTCACATAATGGCCTTTTGAATGATCGTCAAAGCCTAACCAAACTCCACGTTTTCCTTTAGGAGTCAGTTTACTAGTTCTTGCTTTGTCATATACAATGCAAGGTGTACCAAAGCTATGTAGATTGTCTAAGTTTGCGTTTTTAATGCAGTTTTCGGAGATCTATTAAGTATGTACATAGTATAAAGTCCTGCATGCCACCATAAACGATTAGGTAGTTTTCCAGTACCATTCATGATATGTTGATGTATGTTTTTCAGCAACTCCATTTTGCTGAGGCGTGTCATGAACTGTATAACGTGCAATTGTACCTTGTGCTTTCAGGTAGTTTTTGAATGCACCGAAGTAAATACGGCATCGTTGTCTGATTGTAGAATTTTAACTTTGTTACCATATTGTGTAAATAGTTCAGTAGTAAATGTAACCCATTGGGTATAGGCTTCGTCTTTTGTTTTAAGTGGAGATAATATTAACCAACGCGTACAGTCGTCGACGATGGTTAACCAGTATTTGTAGCCTTCAATAGAGGCAGTTCGTAATGGACCAAATATATCAATATGAAAATGGTCTCCGAAGTTTTCTGCTAATTCTGAAGTACGTTGTTTCAGAACAGAAAGTCTATGTATATTATTGATGATGCAGTCTTCGCATTGAGTTTCTGTCCAATCATCAATAATGATTGTAATAATAGATTTATCTGTTTTTAGTAATGTTTTTAGATTTGTATAACTCATATGACCAATTTGTTTGTGAAGTTCGTATAAACTTAAAGTAGCAACGTTATCACTCAATTTTTTAGTTGTGATGGAGTAAAATTTGGCGTTCTCGTGTATAACGCCAATGAAATTGTCCTTGTCATTACGTATTATACATAAATGATCATGAAAAGTAAAAGTATAGTCCGCTTTTTGTGAAATACTGATTAAAGTAAATGGAAGTTTTGAGTTATAGTATACATTTTTTAAGAGTGATCGATGAAGACTCACCATTGTCCTTCCTAACTTCTACCCGCATATCGCCTGCTAATCGAAGATCTAGTTGCTCTGAATTGGCAACAGTTAAAGTTATGGCAGGCGTAGCATGAACGTTAAAAAGTAAGTTAAGATACGGTGTAACAGTGTATAGTAGCACCAGAATCAATGATATGTGTATGATCTTGGTCAGAGATCGCAGTAAAAGCAGGTAGGAAAATATGATGACTCACTGGAGTCTCTGAGTCTTCCATCTCAACGTCGCCCGAAGAAATCGACTGTACCCAGTCCGATTGCGAAGTTGACGTAGTCGCAATTTGAGAAGAAGAAGACGCAGGCATGGAGATGGCAACTGATGCATTCTCCTTGGTCTTGCCTTTGTTGGATTGTTTAGTAATCCCTTTCTTCTTCATAGCTTCTTTGGACTTTTCAGTCCACGGTTCTGGGCACGTCTGGGTCGTATGACCCATCTTGTTGCAGTTGAAGCACTTCCGATCCTTTTTGCCATCAGAAGGCTTCTGGTACGGCGCTGCGGCGTTAGTGCGTTCCCCTTTTGACTTGTCCAATCGTTGAGCACTGCCTTGACTAGTGCTACCGGACTTCTTGTCAGACTTCTTCGAAGGATACGTTCGAGCATTGCTCAAACGATAGTTAGTGAATTCCTTCTTTAGCCGCGCAATGAGGTTGACAGCTCTGTATACGGGTTTCTCCCTTCAGCTGCAGTAGTGGCACCCCATGTAGCTGCAGCTGCATCCACAGTTGCTTCATAAGAACTGCGAACAAAGTGATAGTGTGGAGGAATAATCCCCACTAGAGCTGAGTAAAAGACTTGATCTGAGACATCTATGTCTCTCTTCTTGATAGAAGCCCACAGATCCTGAGCTTCGTCGAGGAAATTATCAAACTCCCAGACTGGTTTACATAAGTTGAAGAGTTTCCACAGCTCGTTAGACTCTTGAACTGTGGATGAAGGGTCGAAACGTTGCTTGAGCTTCTTAATAAGCTCTATCGCATCCGACTCTTCGATGTAGTGGATCATGATTTTATCATCAATCTTGCCTGTAATAGCGTTAAAACAGGCTAGTTTGACAGTATTACCAGGATGTAACCCGGAACTTTTAAAGTGTTGGTGACGAATCACCTGTAAAGCGCTATTAGCGCGAAAGTACCACATCTTCCAATTTTCACTGCCAGTAAGAAACTGTCAGGGAATCAAAAGCTTTGTTGATGTCGCTGATCGGCATCACGTAGTTGGGTTTGTGTTTTTGGGCATAGATAATGCGACCGACGAAGTAGGGTAGATGGAGGAGATGATGATGGAGTAGGGACAGTATCCCGGACATCAGTCCTAGTATTTTCGCCAGCAGCAGACATAATGGGATCAAGTGGGAATGGAAGAGGGTTTTGGATGAGAGGATCAAGTGGTTGTGCTTGCAAAGTGGATGATACAGGTGGAGTAGGAGTTTGGGTACCAGAAGGGTGTGCACTAGAGTGGCGACTGGTAGTAGGAAGTGGGATATCTGGGGCTGATCCTTGAGATCGAGTTTGTCGACTAGTCATATACTAGTCCAGGAACAGAGTACGAGTAGAGAGTAAAGCAGAGTAGAACAAGTGTTTATCGAAGTTATAGCAAGCTAGGCGGGGCCAATAACCTATTAGACTTAGGTTATCTGAGCGAGAGAAATCTTAGTGAGAGTCACAAAGTGGGGTAAGAGCATGCGAACGTATCTTGCTTCACTCTCAAGTATATATCATTAATCAGAGTAGTATAATAATATAAATAGTCTAAGTATATCTGTATGATCATTTGACCGTATGTCCGCAGTACCTGATTGATGCCGTATGCATAGTAACTTAGTAACTTGATCGTTATCATTTAATTCCAACAGTAACACTGGAAAAAAGTGTCCTAACAAAGATCATGAGAGTGAGTACAATGCCTGCTCAGTAGCAAGAAGCTGCAGACTTACACCTATTCAGGTAGTGATGCACCCACTCAGAAAAAGATGACCACTTTGAGCAGGCCAGTAAGGGCAGGTGCAAAAGCGTCTACAACATCGAGACCATCCAAAGCCCAAGCAAAAGCTTCTGTGACATCGAGACCTCCCAAAGAGCACACCAT
Source organism: Tetrapyrgos nigripes (assembly GCA_013368315.1). Lineage (NCBI taxonomy): Eukaryota > Fungi > Basidiomycota > Agaricomycetes > Agaricales > Campanellaceae > Tetrapyrgos > Tetrapyrgos nigripes. Next base: position 93,682 of record JAACJM010000291.1, on the reverse strand, counting down.
GCAAAAGCACACAGTTTCAGCAACTAAAAAGGATAAAGTGAAAAGTGAGTCAAATCATCTGCAACTCTATCATTTAACTTCTCACTGAGTGTGTCAGAGGCCATTGCTTCTGACTTGCAGGCTTCGTCATCTGAAGAAGGTCAGATTTTGCCAATGCTGTTCTACCTTTAGAGAATACTGCTTAACTGTCTCTGTAGAGCCAGAGCAGGAGCCACCACAACCTAAACCCAAAGCCAAGGCAACAAAAGCAAAGCCTGAAGCAGCGAAAGCCATCGCTCAAAAGAGGCTGAGGAGGAACAAGATGCAGAAGATGGCGATAGAGATGGTGACATTGACATGGAGGAGGAAGACTGTGACCTTGACAGAGATGTAGGTTGTCATCTTGATGATGAGGTTTGCATATCACTGATCATATTTGAAGGGTACTTGCTAAGATCTTGACATGCAGGCTCCTGTGATAGTGTCAAGGCACAAGGGCAACAGCTACAAGCATGTTATTTGTCTGTCACTACATATCTATTGTCCCTGTGCCTTGTGCTTACTCATCAATTTCAGTGCCAGTCTTGGACAACATCTTTGATGACAGCGATGAGGTTGAAATTGTTTCTTCCCCTGAACAGGTCATTCTATCAGACATCAATGGGCCTCTCACCAGCATTGGAGGCTTCACTGACCCTTCTTCTAAGAAAAAGAGGAATCATCAGATGATGATGACACTGGTGACCTTGAAGAGGACCAGGCCCCATGAAAGGTATGTCTCTGCAGTCTTCTAGTATATGAACAGCCTCAAAAACTGCATCCCTCGGCTATCAGTGCCAAGGCTGCAAAGAAAATGAGAGATGAAGTACGTGTTTCCATTTTCACTGAAATAGTACTGACTTCTATTCATTTTTTATCATAGCTCCCTGTCATCTCTAAAAAGAGTCTTTCAACATCCAAGGCTGCAGCCAGCAAGGCAAAGTTGATTCCTGCTCTTAACTCCAATGACAATTCCTCTCTGAAGACAAAATTGAGTGGGACAAGGAGTCTGACATCATTCTGGAGCCACACAATGACTCAACTCACAGTCAAAAGCTCACTTTGAAGGGTCAGAACTCACATATCCATGCTGTCATCAACATGGGACACATTCTCGGTGTCCTCAAACTTGTTTTGGATCCCGAAAGATGCCCTGTGTCCAAAAACCTCAAGGTCGTCACTCTTAAAGCTCTCATTGATGCTGCCAAACAACTTGGATATGATGCACAAGGAGATATTGCAGAACAGTTGGAGCAAGGTGATTTGTTGAAGTACACCAAGCCACTGGTCAAATATGTATGTCTTTTCTCTTTTCAAATGTGTTCTGTCTTACTATGGTAACTAGACAGCTGCAAGATACTCAAAGCTCCAACCTCCACTGTCCTCACAGTGCTCGGTCTTGACAGTTCTCCTGAAGGTATTGCACTGGCTGCTGAGCTTGTCTGGGATGGTGATTACATCTACTCGAAGAATGGGGTAGGTGGCCATTGTTTTCTGCTGTCTTTTTTCAATCACTGACTGAATATGTTGTCCCAGTCTGGTGACTTTGACTACCAGAGTCCATTCATGCATCCAGTCATCCACAAGTACATCAGTGAGATGTTTTTTGGCAATAACAAATTTGCTCAGCTGCTTGACCCATATCGAAACCAGCTTTTCATGTTGTCACTCCCAGACCGCACCACTGCCAGGTATGAGGTGGAGGTACTGAAAGTGATGGTCGCTACTGCAGCTTGCACTGTAAGCATTGTTCTTTCTTTTCTGTACCTTTTCATTCACTTACATACAGATCCATGCCAGTCTCCTTGACCATTCACTTAGCGTGATAGCCAAGTTTCCCCCAGTTGGGCTTCAGCACCAATGGTTTGAATACATTGAGCTTGTTGAGGAGATGGAGGCATCAAACAAGAACTGTGCTCACAAAATTATGCATGATATTTATCTGAAGGCTTCGTGAGTGATCTTCATTTGCTCTACATCTAGTCATTCTGTTGCACCTGCAACTCACAGCCTATCCAGAGCCCAAATTGTTTGTAAGGTCAGTTGGGATGCTTTTGCAGAACCTTTGAAAGACAAGACTGTCATTGTGACTGCTGGGACTACTGGGGTGGCAGTGGCAGATACCACTGCTTCTGGTGATGCAGCAGTGGTGGGAGGCAATGACAAGGCCAGTGATGCAGCTGCTCTTGGTGCAGCTAAGGAAGTACTGTCTCAGGCTGCCAAGTAATGTATCTTTCATTTAGCTATTATTATTGTCTATCCTCCATACTCTATCTCATAACCAGCAAAGCCTGCTACCCACATGCTGGTGGGCAGCTAGCTCTCTGAGTCCACACCCTCCACACATCCACCAAAAGGAATTTCTCAAGTACTCTCGATTATGTACATGCCTTTACTTTAAATTCACCATGAAACTAGGATTTGCCAAGTACTCTCAATTATGTACATGCCTTCAATTTAAATATATCTGCATCATAGACTCATTCATTTGCATCACACAACCAAAAGTCTCCAACATTTCCTGCAACCGGACTTCTCCTCGAGCCAGGTCCAGTACTCCTAAGCAACTTAAGAAATCAACCTGCACACATCTAGTCCACAACCCTTTACCATTGGGCTCTGTCCTTCCAGAAACCTAAGTAGACAGCAATTAATGGATGGCAACAGGCTTATCTGGCCAAGAACACACACCTCAATCAGAAGCAGCAGTGAGTCCACCCAATGAAGAATGCTTATGAGTGTCTCTGTCACAAACTGCTACAGTTCTTTGTCCTCCTTCTTCTTCTACTTCATTATTGAACCCATTTTCTGATCATTCATCTATTGCATTTCCTTATAGAACCTGTCAAACTCTATAATAACTGTCAATTGATCTTACATTCTATTGATCTTATGTTTCTCCTATGTTTCTCCTATTTCTCCTATCTTTTTCCTATCACCTATTCATTGCTCCTCTATATAAACCACTAGACATTCTAACTAATCCTTTAGTTTGTTCACTCTGTCTCTGCTCCGTACTATACTACGCAGTGTAGAGCCTAGTCAGCTTACTCTTGTCTCTATATCTCTCTTTATTCTCAATCGATCTTGTTTTGTGTGACTTGGGTGGTCTGTTATCAAGTGTATCAACCAAAAAGACTCTAATCATTTCTGGTGCAGAAAAAATGTCCACTTACCCCAAAACCCACTACTATTGTAGCTGGAATTATCTATCCTCTCCCCTCTATCTATATATTCCTTATGTACTTTAACTGTCTTATTTATGATGTGATATAATATGGATTGTGTCCGTTGTTCGTATGTGGCAATCCTTGGGTGATCTGAAACATAAATGGGAAGTAACAGTTGAAAGGCAGGTATAAATTATCTAAATAGTATCAGTAGTGTACCAGAAGTTTCAGGAAATCAGCAGTTTTTAAAAGGGAAATGTCAGAAACATCAGAAATTTCCGACTTTTTCGAGATTTTTCAATAATAATCAGTGTATTACCGGTGGGTAGATTTCCTGATATGACAAGTCCAACTTCATGGTCCAGTTAGTCTAGTCATTTCGTATTGAGAGCATAGCCGCTGATTTTTTGATTACAAATCTTTGGGATTAGCTAATCACTGCCTATTGCTTTCCCACATCAACGGGCGCCATTTCCTCACTTATTACTATCATACACACTCATAATATCTGTCAGGAATCGAAATGCTCAACCTAAACACTCTTTTCACAGTCTCCCAGTGATATGCCATAAAAAATTTGCATATAGAAACACTAATTGGCAGTTAGAAAGCTGTATATAAAAGAACCAGAGTGAGTCCTGAACTGCTAGTTAAAGTGTTAGTGGAATAAGTGTATGCACCAGTACAATAAAACTAAGTACTTATGAATAGGATATGCTTATTCTAAGTACTATGGTTGATGTGTTACGGTGCTTCAGTTATAGTAGCAGATCCACCATATACTATACAAAGTTCTATAAGGACTTTGTAACCATTCCTACTATAACACGCTTAGTACCACCAGTGCAATTCAAGGGAAAGTGAAGCCCCTATTCATGGGCAAGTAACACGTAGGCTATATGACCCAGACTCTAGCACTAAACAATCACTGGTTTAGAAATGACGCCATAATCGGAGAAATCAGAGGAAAGCCCTAGTAACTGACTATGTCTGAACTAGCTCACTTGTAAGCAAAATAGAAGGAATAGTCTTTTTAGAGGCAGTAAGGATAGAAAAGTAGGACAAAGTATATATGTATGAGTTCCCAGAAAGCTCAGCTTTCACAATACACTAAAGGGATGAACTAGCAGTGAAGGAATAAAGCCCGTAGTTCATTACTCCCAGTACACGAACTAAGGAAGGAGTCATAACGAGAGAGCCCCCAAAAGGGTAAAGCTATTTCCAAATGCAGCAGTAAGATCAGCAAGATGTGTGCCTGATGACTGACGCGTTCTCGTTGGTACAAGCGCGACTACAAAAGATATGTAGGACCTTATAGAGAGCAGGACTTATCTATAAGAACTAACTAGGTGGTATACTAGCAACGAGGTCTATAAACACCAAGCCTATAGTAGCACCATAAAAACATAGGAGGAGGAATACAGTGGGTCAAAAAATTGTCCACATGTTTCGCATTTTTGGAAAGATTGCCAATTTAAGCAATACTGAGTAGAGATATTGAAATGTGGTCAGTGATGGGCAGAACGCCCTTGATAAGAGCTACAATAATCTGTTTTATTTGTCCTATTTGGCTCAAAACTCATGGAGATATGATTGATTTAAAATGGTATGTCATTTGGACAATTTTTTGAGTTGCCACTTCAAAATCAGTATTGTAACTATGTGATGTCTCATAGATGACATCATAAGTGGAGTTGTACAATGATGCAATGGCTACATCATAATGATATCATAGCTGCCAGCTGGACCATATATAAGGGCATCCAGTTGTTCTATAGCCCTCATCAAATCATGAGACCCATCACATCCACCCAGAAAGACAATATCCTCTCTCTCCTCCAAACTTCTGCTTCATCCAGGGAAATCTCTGCTAAAACTGGGGTATCCAAGTCAAAGATTGCTTCTCTGGCCAAAGAGATGTATCCTGACAAGGAGAACCATCAAGCAGGGCGTCCTAGAAAGCTGTCTACCACTGATGAACGTGCTGCTATCCAACAAATCAACACTGGCAAAGCTGAAAATGCTACAGAAGTGGCCAGAAACATCAATCCCCTCCTTGACCAACCTGTCTCCACCCAAACCATTCGAAATTCCCTTCTCAGGCATGATGTGGACACATCTAAAACGAAGAAGAAGCCCAAACTCACTGCAGCTCACAGGAAGGCTCGTTTAAACTTTGCACAGAAGTACAGAAACTGGACTGTGGATGACTGGAAAAGGGTTATTTGGTCAGATGAGACTAAAATCAATCGATATGGGTCAGATGGACAGCAGTATGTGTGGGGGAGGAAGGGTGAATCCTTGGGAGAGAGAAATGTGGTGGAAACAGTCAAATTTGGAGGAGGAAATATCATGGTGTGGGGATGTATGGGGTGGAAGGAGTTGGAAACATGGCAGAGGTGGAGGGCAGGATGAATGCAGAGCAGTATGTGGACATTTTGGAGAACAACCTTCTGGAGAGCATGGATATTTTGGGTGTTGATCCAGAGGTGGCCATTTTTCAGCAAGACAATGATCCTAAACACAAGTCAAAACTGGCCACCAAGTGGTTTGAAGACAACAACATCCATTGCATGAGCTGGCCTGCTCAATCTCCTGACCTGAACCCCATTGAACACCTCTGGACAACCCTCAAACACAAGCTCAATGGATATGACACAGCACCCTCTGGAGTTTGGGAAATATGGGACAGAGCAGCTGAAAAGTGGGATGAAATCACAGAAGAAGATTGTCAGAAATTGATCAGGAGCATGCCTAGAAGGATTGAGGCTGTGTTGAAGGCCAAAGGAGGGCATACCAAGTACTGAGCTAGCACTTTCTGTATTTTCACTTGCATGTCAAAAAATTGTCCAAATGACATACCATTTTAAATCAGTCATATCTCCATGAGTTTTAAGCCAAATAAGACAAAACAGACAGAATATTGTAGCGTTTATCAAGGGCTTTCTGCCCATCACTGACCACATTTTAATATCTCTACTCAGTATTGCTTAAATTGGCAATCTTTCCAAAAATGCGAAACATGTGGACAATTTTTTGACCCACTGTAAGCAAGGACTACGCAAACCTATAACGAATGTGAGTCATACAAGTGGAGCCCAGCATGGATGGTGGAGCTATGTGAGTCAGAATGACTACGACCGCCAGTTCCAGGAAGGTACTCTTAGTCAAGAGGATGAAGCGAAGGGAACATAGAAAGCCCTATTAGTTTAGATAACATTCTACATTTCATAGATACCCTAATTAGAAAGTACCTACTTAATCTAGTAGTATGGACAAGCGTGGACTGGTGATTAGACTAATATTTCTGTTTTCCTTAGGTACCTTTTAGCAGACATTAAAAAGAAATGTAGAACTGTACAGTAGTAGCTGCGAGTGGTATAAAAGGACTAGTATTTCTCATAGTTACTCAAGCCACGTACTGTAGAGTATCGGTCATCTCACTAGCACTAGCTGTAGAGACTGTGAAACACGGACTATGCTTCTACCAAATCTACCTCACATCGAGTATAAACATAGTGTGTTGGAATCAATAGTGTTGAATCAAATTTGTTGGTTTTGTGTGTTACCTTTTGTGTGTGTCCTTGGACTTGTGAAATTGGTTATATGGCATTTGGGCCTACAAATTGTGAAATTGAAACTGTTGGTTTATACCTTTGTGGACTGGTTATAGTCTCTGTGTGTGTTTAACTTGTGTGCACTCATGCAAAAACCTTACCAAAAACCCCAAAAGTCCTTGTAGTACAAGTGGACTGTTGAGTATTCTGACTACTCAGAACACTTCCACTTTACAATTTGTATAAAAGTCTTTAAGTTTGTGTTTCTTCTACACTTACGCCAAAGACACCTATTACTGGAATGGCAGGCACAAAGATTAGCTAATCTTGGCTATTCATTCTCATGGGAAAAAAGCCAGCCCTTAGACATGGCGTTGTTAGTAACAGACTACCACTATGGTCCATTCTAGTTTTGGCTTCAACTACACCAACATCACCAGTCAACAAAAGGTGAAGGAGATGGAACTTGAGTTCAAGCCCAAGTCAACCCAGCCATCTTGTACTCCAAAGAAAGCCAGGGAAAAGGAAAATCTCCCATGCTCTGGGTCTGTCTCTGGCTTCTCTCCACCACCAAACAAACGACATTCTGGATGCAAAGCCTGCCATAGCTATGGAGAGAGTCATGGCTCCAAGTTGGAGTCTTCTCCTTCTTCTACTACCAACACCTCCAATTGCTTCAGATTGTTCTCAGAAGTAACTGCTCAAGCTTGCACTCGCAGACTCTCCAATGCAAGTTCACACATACATACTCCTTCCCTGTCACCATCTCCCTTCCCTCTTCCCTTTCCCCAAATGCAAAGTACCAGTGATCCCATTTCCAGCATCAATTGCCTCACCTACCCTTTCTCCTCAAGCTTGTTCACATCCAAGCCCAACTCACAAGCCAGTGCCAATGTCACCATGCTCACAAAACTTTTTTTGTGGTGAAGGATGCAATGGAGATGTCTCATTCACCTACTTGTACTGGTACCCAGGTATGGTTGCAGAAGGTTTCCGATAGGATGAGGATGGTTGTAGAAGATGGGAAAGACAATGAGAATGGGAAAGAGATGGCTCTGTTCGTCATGTGTAACATAGTATGTAGGCAAATTAAGTTGACTCAGTCAGCTGCAACCGTTGCTTCTGACATTGACAATTACCTCAGTGTTTTTCCTTTGTATCACTGGCGAAGATTTTCTATAACCTATGCCCACCCTTTACCAGTTTCAAGGCTCAAGCGGTATGTTTTGTCAACACACCATTAGTGTCTTTGGCGAATTGACACATCCTGTAGAAGCCATGAGTCGCTTTTGGACGCAGAGACCAACATGAGTGGGCATGCGCAGATACTTTAATATTCGATCCAGGCTTAGACGGTATGGTACAGCATGACATACAGCCAAAACAGTATATACGATATATATGGTATGTTGGGCATAAATTACAAGTAAAAGTGAAGCAGGAAGCAACAATTTTGAGTCGGAAACTTACCTGAGTCTTGCCTGAGTCACTCGCCTTTCAAGCATTGCACTGAGGCGAGCTGCAAAGCATAATTCGAGGTTGGCTGGGCTGGCTGATTGGGAAAGCAATAGTTTGTATTCTGGAAGGATGAATATTCCCACTACCATATAGGTAGTGGGTTTTACCTCCCAAATGCAGTCAATTTCACACCAATGCTGTGTGCATCACATGCTGATTTCCTTTTGGGTGTGTGTTGTCCCATGCTGAACACCTGGTAAGCTTGTTTTGCAACAAAGAAGTGCTTGCCACATGTTCCTTTCCTATTTGGGGCTTATTTGTGCTCCTCAATCCTCTCTGCTGTTTTGAGAGCTGTACATGAACTATCAGACACATTTCGAATGTCAATATTACTTCAGATACTATGATTCCAATGTTCTCATTGGTATTTCCAAAACGCTTGGGGGAACAGAAAACAATGATAACTCGCACCTTACTGGTGCAATGGACCCGTTGAAGTCCAGATCGCTTTTTGTGGGGAGTAGGGCTCCGCACCGTCCAGTAATACTGGTACGCCCGTAAATTTTACGGGCTCAGTACTGGTATGGTATACCCGTACCCGTAATCGTACTGGTTCATTTCGAAGCCTGTACGGTACTGGACGGGTACGGGTATGGCAGTAATACTGGATACGGGTCTGTACTGGTGCAGCTGAGGAAAATTATAAAGAAGACTTACCTTCTAGTGGCTTCGTGCTGATCTTGAGAGCTATACAAGTTAGTAGGAGGACAAAAATCGAGGTTGTGCTCACCAAGATGGCTTTCTGAAAGTTTTCACTTGACTTCGCATCTCATTGACATCGGAACAATACTGCATCAAGACCATTTTTCATCAGAATTTGCTCGAAGATGCTCTCCGGGCTTGAATTTTGCAGTATGGCCAGCACTTTATTTACGAGAAATTACCCAAACTAAGCAAAACGGTCAAAAAATCGATACAAAACTCGTCACCGAGGCTTGACCGACCCGTATACCGTAAAACCCGTAATACGGCCATAAAGAAGACGGTTATATACGGGCTGAACCCGTACCGTACAACCCTGTATTTCTTGATCAGAAAGTCACATACGGTACGGGACCGTATCCGTTGTACGGTACCAGTACAAACCGTACAGTACTGGTACGGCGCAGAGCCCTAGTGGGGAGTAGGAAGGCTACATTGGTGATTTGATGGACTTGTTTTTTAGTTACGCCTTGTTGGTCGTTCCTTACAGATTTAATTACTGACATTATTCATTCTCTGATTAAGTTTCCTTACACTGTAGGGCTTCACACCATACAGTATCATATGGTTATACTGGTACTGTATTACGGGTATGGACCTGTACTGTACCATACTTTTTTCAAGGCTGTATGACCATATCTTTTACAGCAGTATATGGGTTGTGACCATGTACAGGTCAGGTATGCTCACTATCTGTTCAAAATCAGCAAATATTATCCAAAAGTGATTGTCAAGAACAGGTTCAGATAGGGACTGGATGCCTCTCAGGCCACCACACAGGAACCAAAGACGAAGCAATAAGGCAAATAGATGGTATAGATGAGTAAGCCAGTACTGGGCCAGAGTCTACATAGTACTGAGGACAATGCTGAGCAGTATGGATCAGAGGGACAGAAGTGGACAGACTGAGCAACTATCTACAAAGCCCTGGAGTATATATACAAAAGTGCGAAGGAGAACAAGATTAGATCAGCAGGTACTGATGGAAACAATCAAGGAATGATAATCAGGTATCTAAGTGATGTCAATATGTGTAACAGGTACAGATATGATCTGTCAATCAGAGAAATGATGCATCAAAGAAGATGGAAGCCATAGGTACAAGGAACATGATCTATAACCAAAGAAGCGAAGAATGATGGAAGGGAGAAGAATGATGGAAGGGAGAAGAATGATGGAAGGGAGAAGAATGATGGAAGGGAGAAGAATGATGGAAGGGAGAAGAATGATGGAAGGGAGAAGAATGATGGAAGGGAGAAGAATGATGAAAGGAGAACAAAGAACAGGGTCTAGAAGCGAAGGCATGAAGGGATTCATGACATTACCCCCTTTTCAAGGTGTGCTGCACCGAAGCACACAAAGTATAGCTGAAAAGAAAAACAAAAAGGAAAACCTAAGTCCACTCCCATTAATCCACAATCTCTTTCAATATCTCCATATCCTGCCAATAGATTGTTGCTGAATATACTCCAAGCCTATAACAACTTGACAAAGTATCCCATAGTGGCCAAAGAAACTCCAAGCCTATAACGACTTGCCAGAGCATCCCACCCCAAGCCTATAATGACTTGACAGAGTGGTTGGTTTCCTAAGGGTTCCAAAACAAAATAAATCAAAAACAAAAAACTTCAAGCCCATAACGACCTGACAAAGTAGCTGGTTATTGAAATATGTCCATAGGGAGGGAAGAGAGGATGAAGGATGAGGTGAGGAAGGGTATCATGAACAAAAGAAACAATAAGCAAATAACTAAATGAAGAGTAAAGGAAACTGGTGGATTGTTAACATTAAAAGCAGTTGAATGGAAGCAATGAAGGCATGAGGGACATTAGAGACATGACTGGTGAACTGGTGACAATAAAAGCAGTTAAATCAAAGAATCAATGAAGGGACATTATCATTAACAAAGGGTAACAGAAAAAAGGTAACAGTAACAATAAAAAGGCGAACATAAAGATGATAAACACTCAATAACTGTGTCTGTGTATGAATAGGGGACTAGACTCGAAGTAGAAGGTGATGGAGAGGACTGTATGAACAGCATAACTGAGGGTCTGGGACAAAGGTGACTGTGACTAGATGATTCTGAGCAAAATATAAGTGGTGCACCTGTAGACCAAGCTGTAAGGTATACAGCAACCCATCTTCATTAATCTTCAAGGGACTTCTTCAAACATCCATAGAACAGGGTGATAGAACGATGGACAGAGGTCAACATCATGATGTAGGGACTAGAGACAACAGTTGAAGAACAGGAGAGTGATCCAAGGTGAAAAAAGCGATAGACTGGGCATGGTGATGATGGAAAGTTGAAGGGTAAAAGGTTGAGCACTCAGGAACTGCATCTGAGCATGACTGGAGGGTTAAAGGCGAAGTGAGAGGTGATGAGAAGGTTGCATGGGGAGTAGGACTGATTATCTGAGAGAAAGGTGACTTTGACTGGGTAGTTCTGGTTGAAAACAAGGGATGATGCACCTATAGACGAAGCTGCACACTCCACAGCAACCTATCTCCTATAACCTTCAAGGGAACTTCTTCTAACACCCATGAGACAAGACTGGGTGCTTGAACGAAGCACATAGGGCCAATATCATGGAAAAGGGACTAGTGATGGCAGTTGGGGAATGAAGGAGTGATCAATGATGAGGAAAGAATGAAGAAAGCGAAGCAGAGGACAGTAGAAGGGTGAAGAAAGCAAGTAAGAACAAAGGAAGCGAAGTCAAAGGATACTGTATCAATGAACTATGATGCCACCTGTCAAAGATAGCTGAAGGCGAAGGCAGAAGACAGTATATCAAAGAATTATGATGCCAAAAAGGAAGCTGATGCGAAGGAAGAAGACAACTGTCAAAGATATCTATCAAAGAAGCTGATGTGAAGAAAGAAGCAGTAGGGACAGGTGATCAAAGACAGATATGGACACATGAAAGAAGCAATCAAAGAAGTGATGGAAACAGTGATGGCATTACAGGGTCTGGAGACGAAATCAAGCAAGCATTTGGAACAATAACAACCTCCCCCCCAAGAGGTCAAGTAGACAGTAAGATCACTGAGCATACCATGTAACACACATTCTGTTTCAATAATGGCACTGGCATAAAGCACTGGCCCTGTTCTGGTGTCTGGTTCTGGTTCTGGTGGGTTTGTGTACAGGTGCAACAGTGAGTCAAAAGGTAAAGGGAGGAGAAGGGGGTGCAATGATGAAAAGAAAACAATAAGCAAATGACTATGGCATTGTGAAAGTAAAAAGTCGAAGGGAAAGAGGATAAACACTCTGTAACTGCATGTGAGGATGACTGGGGAGGAAAACCTGAAGTGGAAGGGGATGATAAGGCTGCATAGACAGTATTGTTGATGGTCTGTGGACAGGGTGACTTTGACTGGATGATTCTGGGTCAAAAGAATGAATGATGCACCTGTAGACCTAGCTGTACACTCTACAGCAGCATATCCTCCATAGTCTTCAGAGAAAACCTTCTAACCTCCATAGGGCATTGCTGGACCATTGAACGAAGCACAGAGGCCAATGAACTGGTGAGGATAGTGGGCAATAACAGTTGGGGAACAGAGCAGTGATCCAGGAGGAAGAAAGAACAAGAAAAGCGAAGTTTGGTGGAGTGAGAGTAGGGAGAGTCTGTCCAAGTGTCAAGAACAGGTTCAGATAGGGACTGGATGCCTCTCAGGCCACCACACAGGAACCAAAGACGAAGCAATAAGGCAAATAGATGGTATAGATGAGTAAGCCAGTACTGGGCCAGAGTCTACATAGTACTGAGGACAATGCTGAGCAGTATGGATCAGAGGGACAGAAGTGGACAGACTGAGCAACTATCTACAAAGCCCTGGAGTATATATACAAAAGTGCGAAGGAGAACAAGATTAGATCAGCAGGTACTGATGGAAACAATCAAGGAATGATAATCAGGTATCTAAGTGATGTCAATATGTGTAACAGGTACAGATATGATCTGTCAATCAGAGAAATGATGCATCAAAGAAGATGGAAGCCATAGGTACAAGGAACATGATCTATAACCAAAGAAGCGAAGAATGATGGAAGGGAGAAGAATGATGGAAGGGAGAAGAATGATGGAAGGGAGAAGAATGATGGAAGGGAGAAGAATGATGGAAGGGAGAAGAATGATGGAAGGGAGAAGAATGATGAAAGGAGAACAAAGAACAGGGTCTAGAAGCGAAGGCATGAAGGGATTCATGACAGTGATCATATTCCTGAGCCAAAGTTCACTTACCCAGAGTTGAAATGCCCTATAAAGGTGACTATTTGGTCAAATCCTTTCGATTGTTCACTTGCTAAGATGTCAACGGCATGTAGACAATGACCAAGGTTGATGGAAAGCGTCTCGACAGCGTTGGCAACGCTCGGGCAATGTTATACCAGCCCTAAACTTGACTGTTAGTATCTTTCTTCACTTTCTTAGCATGATTCACAAATTTTATCTATCAGTACCTACCATAACCCGTAATACTGCCATACCCAGACCATACCGTACTGTACGATGTTGGATGCAACCAGTATGGTACCTGTACAAATACTGCTGTATCAGTATACTGTATGGTGTGAAGCCCTATTACACTGTGGCGAATGAGGATTCACTGGCACTGATGGTAGCAGGCTTTGCTGCTCTGCAAGGGCTAGCCTTGCACTGGTTATTTAAAGTCAAGGTGGTTTAAAACTATGCTGAAGTAGACCAGGAGCGCTGAAAATTGATGGGTCTATTCCCTTTTTGGGGACTTATCTTACATATGATATCTGAAAATAAAAGTTCACACAGCCCACCCGTACATTGCTGTTGACAGCTGTACCGCATATGGTAATGTACAGTATGTATCCCTGTCCATGCTGTACCATAAACTTTGCTTCAAAAATTCTTGATGAAGGAGATGTGGGCCACCACTGCGTGTGGCAATGACGAGGCCCAAAGGAAAGGAAGTGATTGACAAGTGCTAAATGAGCGCTGTCAACTGTTTGGTTCTGGATTCTGAGTCGGAAATTAGTGAGAAAATCTCGAGAAAATCGAATATTTAAGTTGCATAGCCATGCACAGAAGCCTCAGGTTATAAGAACAAGTCCCTACAGGACCTCGTAACACTGTAACCCTCATGGAAGGTGAGCAGCAATGAGCAAGTGTAAAGGATGATGAACATCAAATGGGCATTGCAGACCACACATTTTTGCAACAACAACTGGTGACTGGTGATGAAATGGCACCAGTAATGAAGAAACGGCATACCGGCATGACTGGAGCTTGAATAGGAGATGCATTGAGCATAGCCACATGCAGGAGCGTCAGGTTATAAGAACAAGACCCTAAAGGGCCTCGTAACAGTACAGCACCTATCACCATCGAACCGTTACCGTATGAGCCGTATGTACAATGATGGTTCACAGCCCTAGTCCCACTGTCAGAGTCTCTCAATCCCGAAGAAGCTGATGGAATGTGTTGGAAACAAATGACCTCATGTGGAAATCTCTGTTTCAAATTTTAAACCCCCCTTGCCAGGACCAGCTGATCGATCGGTGGGATACATCCCTCTCCTCCCTCTGGTCGGAGTCGGGGATCTACTACGCCCTAGTATGCCATCAATTTGCCTGTCTGCTCATGCACTCAGACAAGATCTCTGTGTTGAGATGGGGAAGGTCAGATAAGTGTGCCAATGAGTCATTACTATTATAATATCAGTACAGTGCATGTAAGTACTATTACGATATCATTACATAGGCGGGTACTTAGTAGGTTCTCAATGTTGAGTTGTTCAGTGGCAGCTATAGTACTAGTGATCAACCATGCTAGCAGCAGGTATTAGTGGAAAAAGTACTGAAGATTGTTTGACAAGATTCTATACAGGATATGTTTTCTATACATGAGGTGTCATCCTTCGCTTAAGAAAAAGTGTATAGAAATTTGAAGTACCTACTATACCTACTATACTTCTATACTCACTATAAAACAGTTATTTTACTGATGCTCTGCACCAGCACACACACTGATGAATACCAAGCTCCAACAACCCATTCCCTCTACCATATTTCATATATACAAAAAGAGAAGTGGAACGAAAAAGACGCCAGGGAAAGTGGGACGTGTCATGAATCGCCTCCCGTCTCCTTCATTTTCTCTCTATTCCCTTCCATTATCTATTCACTTCTACTCCCCATTCTATCATCTTCCATAAACCCATAAATACTGATTACTTCTCATCATCGTCTCTTACTTCTCATCATTGTCTCTTGGATCTATGACTCACTTCTCCGCTTCCTTTATCTCCATGGACATTCTCACGTACATATTTCTCTACTTGACTCACATTCTTATCTCCTCCGATCCCTAGGCTCCATGGACATTCTCACATATTCACTTCTCTTCTATATATATCTTAGATCTCGTAGCTAGGTTCCTTAGTCTGTTCACTTTGTCTCCACTCCGCTCTCAGTACAGTACAGTGTCGAGCATAGTCAGCTACTCGTTTCCCTCTCGCCTTCATGATCTCTTTATATCTCTCTCGCCTCTTGTATCTTGTCAATCCATCTTGTTCATCGTGTGACTTGGGTGGCTAATTGCTAAGTGACAACGTTCTTGACAGGACACATACTCCAGTCTCTATTCCTATCCCCAGGGTTTACTGTCCCTAGTGGCAATACCAGCGTCAGCACTATTACAATTTCTAATTGCTCCGTCTTCGACCACGAGTCAGCATGATGTAATGGTATGGGGGTGTCGGGGCGGCCTCTAAAGAGGTCACCCAAAAGAAGATGACATTAGGATGAAGGAGAATGGCTATACTATGACATTCATTTAATATAAGTACTACTAAAAGCTGTAGTAAGGTGACATTAAAATCCTGCAGGGGAAAACCACTTGGGAGAAAGCCCTCTCATCAGGACAAGTCTGCCTCTACTTGGGTGTGAAAATGAAGAGGGTGGGAAGGGTGGGTGAACGAAAGGATTCTCGAGTGAGTGGCTAGCGAATGAGAGAATAAAACTAAGGAGTAAGGACATAACAACTGAGAATATAAAGATGTAGTTGAAACACAGAGATAAATTTGAGAGATGGGAGTAAGAGGATGTATTAGAGGAGGAAGTAAGAGAAAGAATGTGTGAGAGATGGGAGTAAGATGACGTGTTAGAGAATGCGTGGTTGTAAGGATACTCATGTCTTCACCGGTGTTTGACCAGATCACGAAACATAAGTGAGGATGGTTCAATCTCCATGGTAAAACCATATTGATGTGCGAACCGAGAGAGGATTCCATGTGATGGAGAGAAGAGATATAGGAAAGTGAATGACTCTGCGAAGTACTCACAATTAGACTATTTTAAACAAACTTTAAACACAACTGTTCCTATTTCCGTCTAGGGCTCAGCACGGGTACACCCGCGGATTACCCGGACCCGGACCCGCGGGTTTATCTCACATCAAAACTCAAATCCGTATCCGGCGGGTAAAGCACTCCGGATAACCCGTATCCGGAGTATCCGACCCGCGGGTTATATGGCTATCTGCGGGTATGCGGGTACTTGACTATAAAAATGTAGTTTTTAGTTCTAAACCCTACGTATTAAAATGTTTTATGCCTAAATGAATGTTTATTTTTAAATGAATATCTTCATTCACTTGATGAGAACAATCTTTGTTTATAGAGCCAGACAATCCAGCAACACTTTTAACTGACTGAAAAAGATCAGAAAAGTGGCTTTTTATGAAAGAACCACAGATCTTGGGTGAAATTATGTATAAATATAGAATTGTTTGTACTCATATATCTTCCCTCATATCAGTGGAACATTTTATGTTCATAGAGCTCAGTAATCTGAGTACAATACATACTTCAACTGACTGAAAAAGATCAGAAAAGTGGCTTTTTATGAAAGAACCATAGATCTTGGGTGAAATTTTGCATAAATATATATAATTTTTTGTACATATATATTTCCTCATTGCAGTGGAACATTTCTTGTCTATAGAGTCAAACAATCCAGTGACAATACATAATTTTAATAGAGCCAAAACACCAACAAAGCAATTTTTATTAAAAAAAACATAGATCTTCATTGAGTTTATGCATAAGTATATGATTATTTTTACATAGATATACTCTCTCACTCAGGTGGAACATTTTATGTTCATATAGCCAAGCAATCTGACTGCATTACACATTTTTAATTGAGAAAGTGAGTTCCAGCCACAATATACATATAGACATTTAGACCTGTTTTAGCTGCGAAAATGTGGATCCTCATGAAAAACCCATTTTTATGAAGGAATACAATGCTAATGTAGCTATGTTTCTATTTTTCTACATACATATTTAAATACAGACGGTACTATTTTTATTTTACGGATACCTGCGGATACTGGGACATTTTGAAAGTCAAACCCGTATCCGGTGGTATCCGTATCCGGCGGGTGTGGCTGTGCCGGGTATCCGGGACCCGCGGGTCCGGATACAGGTACCTGGCAATTACCCGTACCCGTGCTGAGCCCTATTTCCGTCATCACCAAGACCAACGCGAATACAAGCCCATTCCTGTACTCCGAGCACTCGTACGCAATATCCAATTATCCATCATCCAACGCTCAATGGTATAACCCACTAGCTTCACACATACAACCATGGGATAAGGACAGAATGAGAAAAAAGAAACAAAACATAAGTAGGAAGGAGAATAAGGAACAAGGGGGGAAAAGGAAGTAAACAAAAAGAAAAGAAAGAAAAAAGAAGAATCGAGAACTATCAAACCGACAAATGAACAGCGAGAGTAGAGGCAGAAGTAGAAGCTGCAACACCATATGCGACTGCATCAGTAGACTTGCACGTTTATAGAGCAGTATAGTGGTGTATAGTAGCATATAGAGCACATAGACCCATACCTTCCATGTAATCTGAATATGTATAGAAAAGGGGGGGTAGGTGTCTCTCTATACCAATGTATAGAGGATATACAGACCTTCTGTCCTGGCTTTGTGAATTTACTATACATCTCTATATGTACTATGCCAGGCTTCAGAAATCCATTTGAATTCCTCACTGATCATTTGCATTGTCGGACGGATGGTAAACAGCATTAAGGGAAAAAGAACAATGTATTCATGGGCAGTAGTTCACTACAAGCAAGTATGTATCAATACACGGCGCAGCGTACATGGAAAACAAGTATACAGATGATGACAAACATGAGAGGCTCTGAAACGGACAGGAATAGAAAGGATATCAGGCGCCTGAGATTACCTTCGTAATGCCAGCACAGGGAATGACGACTGAGCTGATATGGAAAATAATAGAAAGTACGCACCTAACCAGTGCAATGTCAGTGTCGAGAACCATGGCACCAATGCTGTGACTGCTATGCAGTTGATGTTGTAGAACGTAGGTAAAGACTGGGAATTGCAGACATCAGTCAAAAATCTGGTGAGGAATGTATGGAGATGCACCATGAGACCAAGAGACAAGTAGACACGGTCACTGGAATTGCAGACACTACAAGATATGCATAGACATGTTAGACAGTTGGTATACTTATATTACCAATTTTTCTCAGCAGCCGGGCATACTTCATAGGGAATATCGGCCTCAAATCGGTGCCATATGGAGTAGGTCCGGTGGCGAGCAAAAATCTGTCATTTAAGTTTAGATTTTTCCCATCCGCAGTGCTTTTCCTTTTACTCGCCGGAATCCGGCACAGAAATAGTGATCATACCTTTTTCGCATTTTCTCACAAATCAAAATTCGAATACTATTTGCTTCCCTTTTTTGGTCATGAATGAATAAAAAGTTTAGCATGGAAAAACTTGAGCGCATAATTTGAGCTTTTGCGATCCCTTTTTTGGCAGCTAATACAATCAATTTTATCTCACCCAAAATTGTGTGAACTATCCGTCATTTAAGAGTGCATGCACAAAAATGGCTGGCAAATATGCTCCGCGCCCCGCTGTGTGGATGCATGTCGGAGTTTGAAACAAGTTTAGGGCAGACATTTTTCACTTCGGTTTTGGAATTCCTATGCAGACCCGTCGACCTTTTACCATGCGACGTTGAACCAGTGTGCTATTTCTTGTACATACCCGAGCCCGCTTCAGCCTTTGGGGTTGTTCTAGGATCCAAGAATGATTGTACTTCTCTGGAAATGTTGCTACTGACGGCCTGAGGTGGTCAGTAATTCAGTACTTCTACTTCTCTTCGACTCTCATGCCTCTATATATGTGACACCAGTGCGAATTTCAATGACACTGTACATCAATTCCAGTGTAGGCACGTATGCTGATACATCCTGAGGTGTTTTGCTACCCGCAAAAATGACTCAGAGAAACTTGTGCATGTTATTGATAGTGGGGCTGTTATATATACCCCTATCAGCCAGTAGAGGTCCAGTGATATATACTGTTAATTAGGATACATTTGAACGCAGGAGCTTTCTATTAGCAGACAATTTTGTAGGGAGTAAACTTTCTATACAGCTATACGACACTCAAACCACACAAAATGTATCGAAGTGTATAGAGAATTTGGTTCTCCATGTCGACTATACTTCTATACGCTCTATAAATGTGTTAATTTACTGATATGTCCAGCACTCTATGGTCACCAACAGCAGCGAAACTCACACAGGAATATAAACACTCGTCCCCGCAAACGTATTCATATAAATGAATACCAAGTCTCCACTGACGCCAAAGTCACATAGTTTGATGTGCCTATAATGGATAATGGAAAACGACGAGTTGGAGGTTTCGATGTCTTTTTCGTGGTTTATTTTCTTGTGAAATGTAAGGGGGGGAGGGAAAGGGAGAGCAAGGAGGGGGGAAAAGGGGGGACAGTTAAGGGGATGGAGGGCAGAGCAATGCGCAAAGAGAGAGGAAAAGAAAGAACAGTAGTTAGCGACGATGTCAACGGCAACGGGAGAAAACAGGAAATGTGAAAGTAAGAATGAAAGAACGAAAGAAAATTAGCCGTAGTTAAGGTGCGAGATGGGAGGGAGAAATGGTAGAAGGATGCCAAACTGTGGAAAAGGCGGAAGAAACCAAAAACCTTAGAAGTCATGCAAGGTGAGACCCACCTCAATCCACTCCATACACATACGTATATTCGGTTCTTGCAGGTATGCTCCGTAGGACGCAATGATCCAGCTTCCATTGGTGATGTTATTCTTGGAGTGCAAGTATGGAGTAGAGACTATTTTACTATGAGCTATGTACCATCCGACATCTCGTTTTAAGTTTACCCCTATTCGTTCGCGTCTTGACGCATCGCCAACATCGAAGCCAACACCAAAGACCATTGCCATCCCCAATCCAGGAATAGGCGTATGGGAGGATCGAATAGAAATAGACATAGACGTAAAGAAATCACAAAGCAAAGAAAAGAAAAGAATAAAAAAGAATAGAATAAAAACAGAACTTTGTGCGGAAGACAGAAAAGCATCGGGACCGTCCGTGGGTGACAAAAACTAGCAGAAGCATTAACATCGACAATATCACTGCCGACATCAGCGCCGGCAGTATCATCACCATAGTCGACACTGAAACCAGGACCGAAGCTATGCTCAGCAATTGATAACGAAGCTCCAAAACCCAACACTAAACTCGCATCTTCAGCTCGTGAACCCAACCTCCCCTTCACCCTTCTTTTACCCTCCTTCGCTACTTTGACGCCTGATGCCCAACCCCCCTGCCCCCCCTTTCAAAAAAGAAAAGAAGAAAGAAAGAAAGAAAAGTACACCACTCAAACCCCAAACCCCACCCTTCGCAACAAAGACGAACCTCGAAAAGCAATTGAAACTCGAACTCAAACCTGAAACCAAACCAACCCCACCCTTCACAAAAACCCCAAACCACGCCCTCCAAAACTCCCAAAACTCCAAGAGGAAGGAAAACGAAAATTTGCATTGACATGAACACTCTTGCCCAGAAAAATATTCGCAGAAACTGTTCACTAGCTTCTCCACTGACACCAGGGTTGCATGGTTCAATGTCCTCGGAGAAGGAGAGGATGTTGGAGGGGGGCATGCGAGGCAAAGCAGCGCGAAAAGCGAGAAGAAAAGGAAAGCATAGTAGTTAGCGACGACGTCAACGGCAACGCGAGAGCGGGGGAACAAAGCCACGGAAAACAGAAACGAGAAATTGAGAACCAAAGAGAATTAGCCGTAGTTGTAGCCGTAGCTTTGGCCATAGACATAGACGTAGACGTAACGTAGCAGGTAAAGCCAAGGTCACTCACCCTGATGTATAATCCCCTCCTTATACAAAACGTTTAAACCCTCCAAGGCACTCTGCGCAATCTTCCTGACTATGTTAATCAGGATATGCCCTCGGAGCAGGGAGGTGGGTGATTTGTATAGAGTTGAAGGAACCTGGTTATGAGTAGAAGGCTAGAACGAAAACACAATGCGTCAACGGCGATGTCAAAGGAGCAAGAGGGGCGGGAGAAATGCGAGAAAGAAGTGAAACGGCGCAAATGGCGGAAGAAAGCAAAAAGAGGATGATCTGTTTGAAACCGGGAATGGGAAGGAGATAACGAGGATCAGTGATGCCGAGGTCCGGTTCGGGCCAGGTCCGACCAAAATTTCCTGGCCCTTGACCCGGACCTCAAGGTTCGGTCTACCTCCTCACTGGCCCTTGGCCCTGGACCTGTCGGACCTGGGTCAAAGGGGTCGGGCCAGGGCTGGACCGGGGTCGACCCTAGACCTCACACAAAAAAGTACAAGAAGCGGTACATACATAACTACGTAGCAAGAAAAGTTTACAGGCATTATTGTTCTACTCATCAACGACAGGATCAACTCGGTACACCAGCTTTTCAGCCATCCACGTCTCATTTCTCGCTGACAGGTCCGAGACCCGATGATGCTCGCAGTGCAAGAACAAGAAGGAAAGGCTGACAAATCCGGTGACGTGCACGCTATGTGGTGCCTGTCGGCAACGCGTCGGCCATAATTCCACAACCACCTTCTCAGCCGACGGCTACGAGTTGCTAGCCAATCAGATTTGTCTCGAGACAAAGGGGACGAACGGATGTCTTTGTTGATGATAGCTACACCGACGCACAAATCTGCGAGGGCCAACCAGGTCCGGACCCGGTCGGCCTGGGTCCGCGCATTTTCTAAAGTACTGACCCCCGAACCGACCCTAGAGGTCCGGGCCAGGCCCTCCACAGCCACTGGACCTGGACCTCAGGTCAGGTCCAGGTCGGGTCAGGGGCCAATAGGGCCATGGCCCGAACCCCGGCAACACTGACGAGGATGCGGGGAGTGATGAGGCAGAAGTTGAGAGGAAGGGTGGAGAGAGATAAGGGTACGAGGGTCAGTATTTGCATTTACACGAGAGGAGGAAAGGGCAAGAGAAGAAAGGAAGAAAGAAAGCGAGACAAAGAAACGAAATGAAAACGAAAACGAAAACGAACAACGCCAAAGGGTCCCGCTGATACTGACAATGCCAGCATGACTCAGACAAGACACCAATATCCCACTCCCAAGCCTGACCCTCGACCTCAACGGCAACTGTGACCGGTCAGCTGGGCACCCCCACAGCACCAGCATGATACCAAAAGACATTTCCAACCCCAAGCCCCCAACCTGTAGCCCCAGTTTTCCAACAATGCAATACCCACAAATCCAACACGGCCCGGCCGCCTACTCCCAACTCACGGCGGGGGTTAGTGGATATTTTGACACAGTTTCGAGTGAGCAAAAATCTCGTGTATTTGCTCGGCGCTGGACCTACTCCATATAGAAGGTCGGCTACAAAACGGTCCCATATGGAGTAGGTCGGCGACTGCAAAAACTCTTGCAAATATTCGAGATTTAACAATGCCCAATATGCCCAATAAACACGCACTCACCCCCGCCGTGACTGGACAACGACCCGAGCCCAGCTTGCCACTTCCAACCTCCTCCACTCCTCAAGCAGCCATCAAGGGGGTCCAAAAAGAATTAAATTATACCGGGGGTTGGAAAAAAAAATTTGCGCCCCCATCAAGGGAACCTACCTACCTTACCTTCCTTATATAGTAGGTTACCTGCTTAATAAAGCAATAGCATGTGACTTATGATTACATAAATTATTTGAACTGCTGTGCTAGTCAGAAGCTTTGCGGAACCTTCAACGAAAAATTGACTGCAACGTGGTCAAAGCAGTATTATCAGACCTTAGATGCATTGTGAACAACATGTATTACTGCCAACAGTGAGCGAAAAATTGTTCTAAGGCGCATTTTAGGGGGGGTCAAAAAAAAAATTTTCGCCTCCTCCAGAGGAACCTACCTACCAACCCCCGGTACGGGATTTCCCGGTCCGGACCCCCTTGCACTGCGGGCATAATACCTTCTTCTCACTGCGTAAATTGATAGTAAATCATTAGTAAATTGTGAACAACCAATCAGATTCCAGGAAACCAATTTCCTATCGATTTCCTAAGCTGACTAATCGATTTACTAAGTCAGTAAATCGTATTATGCCCGCAGTGTTGGCAGCCATAAACACTCAAAATCATTCGTCGATGAAAAAAGAATACAAGAAGATAAACACCCACCTTCTTGGCCAACGCCATGTCCATCTCTATAGGTTTCACCATCTCCTCCATGGTTTGCATAGGCTGTTAGGATTGTTGGGGTGAGGTGGAGGGTCTGGTTTATGCAGAGGTGAGGGGGCAGGTATGAAAAGTGAGAGAGAGAAAGGGGACAGGGGACAAGGGAGTGGGGCAGAGGAAGAGATGCGTCCTTGGAACCCAACGCCTTGTAGTACGTTTTCGTCTTCTTGAAAGGTGGGTTGGGGACTTTTTCTGAGGAGGCAGATGGGTAGAGATGTGGAGGGAGACGTCGAAGTCGACGTGGATGTCAATACACTGGTGACGTGGCCTTCTTCCATTCCCCTCTCCCTCAGTCTCAGTCTCCGTCCCATAATCTGCATCTTCCCCACCAATGCTCTCGCCTTTTTCTCTCTAATCCTCGAAGGTAATCATAGCCTGGGAGTCTGAGACCACCATGCCTGCTACTGCCAATCCCGTGGCCATGTCCATTAGCGTGAGACGAATGCATAGGGTAAGGCTCCAACCAATTACATTACGATTACAGGAAAATCAGTATTTAATCATAATTGGTATTTAATCGATTATTAATACATTAAAATTAGTAATTAATCAACAATTTTTCCCCCGCGAATTTTGCTTGAAACGAGCTTCCTAGACTCAAATTCAAACAGTCCGTCACGTAACCAACACTTTGAGCACATTGCCTTGGTGGTGGTCTCAGCTTTCATCGAGGAACGGAGGTCAGTGCACATATGCCGTGACTTTGAAAATAGACGTTCCACAGAGACACTTGCACCAGGAATGGCAAGGAAATCTCATGCGATGTGAGCAATAACAGGAAAGCCAGGCACGCCATCCTTACCTGTTGGTGCGCAATGGTTCTAAGCAAAATATGAGCATGAAGGAATCTGTTGAAAGATGAAATCCACTTACCCTCCACCAATCCAGTGGCTTCTCAATATCACCTTCACCGCCCTCATTTGAGATATACCGATCAAACTCACTTTGCTGAGGTGCAGCAGGAGGTGGAGTTTTCTCGTGACCGGGTTCTATAGAAACCAATGAGGTGGTCTTTGTGAGACCAAGAAGGAACGACTTGTTCGCTGGAAGATCACGACTCGGTTTCTGCGGTGAAGTCCCACTAGGCCCAGATGGTACCATAGAAGCATATGTTTGATATGCTGTTTCGAAGATCGCATGGGCACGGACATATTCATCTGAATGAGCAGGTCCGAACCAGCGCAAGCGAAAAGCTGGATGACAAGCTACATATGCAACTGTAAGTATAAATATTCGTAGGTCAAAAGAACGAAATACCTGTGGCAAGTACATAGAAATGATTCTCCTTCGCAAGCTTATGCTATTTATCAAGTTTCTTGATGCCTTCATGCATCGCACCACGCATTGTCGCAGGGAAGGAGCTATCGTTTGAACATAGATGCAGTTCGTTTGCCATGTGACGATACATAGGAAGAATGAAGGGAAGAGTAGGAGTATGTGAATGAGACATTGTCAGAGTTACTTGTGTAAATTTCTGTTGTACAATTTGTAAGCAACAGAATCTCACTAGGGAATACAATAAATACGCACCTCGAGGAAATTCTCCAAATTTTCTAGCCATTTCCAGTCGTTTAGACTGAGCGTCAGCTCATGAAATTCTTCATGAAGATGTACCCATTCGTTCACAGCCTATAGAAGCAGTACATCAGACTAGCACCCTAACGTAAAATATTTCACTAACCTTCCGAAGTAGACATGCCCTCTTGAGCATTGCATGGGTATAGTTCCACCGTGTACGAACATCCCAAATAACCATGAGCTTTGCTAGTGGGGTACCCTTCTCATTCTTGTCAACAAGAGGGTTAGTATACTTCTTTCGGGCACATTCCCTGAAAGACTCCCGACGTTGTGGAGATGAGACAATTTTGGTCATAATAAGACGGAGCTGTGGGACGAAAATTAAGCACAATATTTACAAAAAAGAACTCGAACTCGGAACGAACTCTTTTTAATGCACTAAGACACTAAGAGATGAAGCCCCTTCCGGTAACTCGAAATCCATCTCGTCGTCCGCACTGCCATCCTCATCAAATTCCTCAGCTTCCATGGCCTTGAGATCTTCGTCATCATCCTCATTGTAATGGATTGGTGCGTCCTTGTTCAAAAGAAAATAATCATTATCATCAATTGCTTCTGCTTCTTCAAGACCCCTGAGCACTGCCTGCACGACGAGATTCACGATATGTGCAAGGCAACGAATGCGGTTGTTCTCCGGATGGAAGTGAATCCTATATCTCTCTTCCAGCAGAACGCCAAGTGCTGTTGCCAATGTATCGCATGATGAGGCATTGTCCATCGTAATTGCTAGGAAGTAAAAACATCATTCAAAGATCAGGATTCTTCAATTTGTCTTAAGATTGGACAGGACTCATCTTATCCAAGCCCCCTCGTGATGACGCAGCTTTAACAAACGCTTTGGCTGCATACTGGCCGATGTACTCATCCTTCTCCAAGTGTTTGAAGTCGACGAGACGTTCAATTAGCTTCCAGTCATCGTCAATCCAATGGGCCATAATCCCGGCAAAGCTGAACACCATTTGTCGGTTAGTCCAGGTGTCGTGAGAGTACGAAATCTTTGAGGTTACGTTCTGGGGTATTCATTAGCCTCAAAGATCTCAACCTATTGAAATGACTCACCGAAATCTCATTCACCACTGTATGATGAAGAGCACTCGTGATCTTGTCCAGATGTTTCCTAACTGTTGTATCCGTTGGTCACACCACAAAAATTGACAAAAGTATATATGTAGAAACGATGAATATGAGCCCATATATTCCTCGTTTTAAAAACGGGGAAATATTTGGTGCAAGTGTACCGTATGTATACCCCCGTTCTCGCATATTTTCAAAAACGGTAGTATATATTCGCATATATTCTGGTGTTTTTGAATGTAACGAAAACGAGGGTATTTATCAGCGATATATACGGTTTACTTTAGGGATAATTGCGTCTTACTTAGGGCGCTTTCGCAAGTATTCAAAACAGGAGAATATTCCGTACATATGTAGGAATATATTCTTTCCGAATACCGGCCCACTGTTACCGGTCCGTGCGGTGGACTCGCTTAGTCACACGTCGAGACGCGTCATCCTAACCACGTCGCATCATGGTCTTCAACGTCCTGCAAGATTTTTCGGACTCTGAAGGGAGCTCTGATGACGAGAATCTTTTTCCAGACCCTGAAGAGGTTCCTGTGCCCAAGCCAGGCTTCTCGATGGAACCTTTGCGCTTCCTCGGCTCTTCGTATCGCAAAACCTCAGCCAACGCGTCCGAACCCATTTCGCACTCACTTCCATACGTCCGGATCCCCAAGTCTCTTCCCAAACACTCTAATGATAACATTGAAGATGCCGGCTTACCTGATGTAGTCTCGGAAACACGCAACAAGTCTGGCCAGCCTCAGCAAGATCATTCTGCCAGCTCAACTGCTACACCCGAGGAACCTACTTCTCTCTCTGCACCTGCATCTCCGGTGTCTTCTCATTCTCCACATCTACTATCTCCAGAACCTATGGCCCTGGATGACGACTTGCTTTTTGACAAAGAGAACGTGCCGCCCAAACCTCTTCTGATTGGCCATGACGCGGGTTCGGACCTTATTGATATTGAAGATGGAAAGAAGTTGGATTTAGAGTCGGACTGTGAGAGCGAAAGGGAAACTGGTGCGTTGTTATACATATAGCGACGTGTTTTCATTCTCATGCTATCATTACAGATCACTCTAAACTCTGCCCATGGTGCGACGATGTTATGCCAGACAACCCATCCAAAGGCCTACTTCGACTCATTGAGGAGGTTAAGCGCCTCTCGAAATCTCAACCGCGCCCTGGTAATCGATTCGGCTTGAGGGCGCAAATACCTCAATTTGCCGGAGTCTGCCTCAAGCACCGTTATGAATCGGAGGACCTTCTCTTAGCGCGTCAAGAGGGCTGGCCAGAAAAGATAGACTGGAACAAGGTCAAGCAGGAGATAGGAGCGATGGAACCCGGCCTCAAGTCTCTTTGCGAGGATCACCAATTGGAAGACGGTAGTAGGTATCGTGATCGGTTTCTTTTCTGGACTGAAGTTGCCGAGAAAGTCGAAGAGGTTGGACTCTCCAAGTTCATCAAATCTGAGATGAACTTCTTTGACCGGTATCTGGTGGGATAGTAAGTGTAATGTTTTTCTTTTCTTTTCTTTTCACTTTTAACCCTCTGATACTAGTTATGGCCAGATTGGGTACACGCTCATTGATTCGGAAATCAAGCGAATGTTTCCCCGAGACTACCTTCAACAAATGCCCCTGGAGCCCCTTAATGCCGCCGTTTTTCATCGTTTTATTCTGATTCCGTCCGTCGCAATGCAGCTGATCATGTTGGACCGTGGTATAGAGTCGTGGGCTGCTATTGATGTGTTGAGGGCAAGTAGTAGGTATGGGAACATGACGTTCCCGTTGGACGAGGAAGAAAGCGAAGGCAAGATGGACAATGGTGCAAAGAGGAGTGGTAAGAAGAGGAAGGATGCCGAGAATGGGAAGACGGCTGTTACTCAGAATGCTCCGAGACCCAAACGTACTTGTAGAAGAGATTGATAGATTGCTTCGTAATGTAAATATGTGCCTGCTTGTCATAACGTGTGCACGTACCAAGCAAAGGGACCGGACCGTCAAGCAATGACCACTGTCCCGCAGACTGCGGGAACTACTGGATATTTTCTCACGACTGCCAAACCTCTTTACACCTCGATTTCTGTTGCCACACGGCAAATCTCTTGACTCACTTGTACATATGACTAGACCTTACAGATCTGGACATATATGACTCGCATTGGTACTTTCTGACTCACTAAATAGCCCTCTATACCATATATAAACTGTAACATAGCTACTTATCTCAAGTTTAGTCTAGATATTTTGTTCAACCTACCTACAACAACCAGAATCCTATCTAGCTTTTCAGCAACTTGTACCCAGCAATTCTCAGCAATCATCAGCAGCCTCTAGCCAACATCCTCTATTTTTTTGACCCTTGCAACTAGTACTTATGAAATAAGTACTACAATTGTGGCTGAAACCCCTTTCAGCTACTACAACCTACAGCAAATCAGCCATATTGCCTAGTGGTCTTCTACCTATCAATGTTGTTCCTAATCAACCTTCAACAACTGTAGCTATGATTCTTACACTGCTACAAAACAAATTGTATTGTTGTCTACTATACAAATGAATTATCCCAAACTATCTCTTCATCTTCTGGGCCCCACCCAACTTCATATTTGCCATCATCATCCTCAGCCTCCTGATTTTCCTTTGGGTCATGCCGATGCTCCTCCTCCTCAATACCATCTTCTCTATCATATTCATCTTGGAGCTCATCATCATCACCTTCCTCATCAATATCACTCTGCTCTGACTCTGTAGCTTCATCTTCATCCATTCCATCAATCATCACCTCATCTCCTTCAGAATCATACCGTGGAAGTGTTTGCTTGTCGAGTCCTGCATCAATCCTTAGAGATTCCAAGAATTGGTACAGATGCCTATGACCAATGCCTCCACCCAGAAACAGCATCATCATGTCTGTATCTGAAAATCTGGACAAAAAAATTAGCTGGCTGCAAAGTTACCATGAGAATTAACCTCACATATTCACGTAGTAGTAAAGCCAGTCATCAATCTCTACCCTGATGAGACCGTCTTCATTGACAGCCTCATGTTGCCGTGCAATGGAATTGGCCGGAAGATAATCTGTGGTACCCTCATATTCAAAAGCAGGAATCAGATGTACGCCACATAGTACATCTTCTGGGTCGATGAAGTCAAAGGCACTGGGATCTGTGCCATGCAAGAAATGGACTCTCGGAAGCCTTTTTGCTTTCCAACCAGAGTGAAATTCCAAGTCATACTGATACCACCGAACCCAAAGGAACTCTACTCGCCGTTGTCTGATTTCCTGAAACCGAGGACTCTGGTGAAGATTAACAACGGCGTGAAACACTCCAACAACTCTTCCATAAGTAAAAGGATGATGACTTCCTGGAGATGAAAGTACCATGATATCAGCATGGGTACGGGGATTGATGGAGTCTTGCTCTCGTCGTCCATCATATGTGGTTCGATTGATTCTGACAACCTTGTGCCGATAAAGACGCTTGCTTTCAAAGAAAAGCAAATCCAGGTCATCAGTAAGAATCCCGAAATTGTCCCCAAGCAGTAGGCGCAGTATGTGGACCTTTAGCTTCCAGGTAAAGTTCTGAAAAGGTGAATGAATGCTGATATAGGAAATTAATACAAACATACCACAAATGCAACATCAGTTTTGCTCCATCCTTCCACATTGTCAAGCTCCAGGAACAACCTCTTCCCAGTGGCCATATGATATTTCTGCTTTGGATCCATGAATGGTAGATGCTCATGTTCGTCTGAAGGTACTGCAATTTTTGCTGACTCCTTCCGTTGCCGTATGTTGTCCAGTGCTCGGGAATGTTGTTCCTGTTGAGGTATTTCGGCATCAGGATTCTGCTTTCGTGTACGGTCAAACCACTTCTTGGCTTCTTGATGACGGTTTTCACACTGTGTACTATTAGGCCCAGAGTGTAAAGAATATAGTGCAAAGAGGACTTACAATACTACCGTCCCAGCTGTCCACTGTTCCAAAGCGCTTGACAGCCCCTACAAAATCTCCAATATTATGTGTCTTCACTGTACTATTGTTGAATGGCTTCATCTTTGACTCGAAGTCCCCTTGTGCAGCCTGATACTTCTGGTGTTCCTTCGCAAATCTCCGCAAACACTTGCCGAGATCTGTTGTAACACTCCTGAAGAACTCGAGTGTCGAGTCGGTGTGTACTCGGAATGCAGAGAGGAGTTGCCAAGAACACATTGTGAAATAAAGGTCAAGAACAATGTGTTCAGTGACCTGATTGGGTATGAGACCCTCAAGAACAGGAAGTGAACACTTTTTGAAGTATTAACAGCTGACTTTGTGAAATGTTTCTTGTACTCACAACGGTTACATTCTCAAAGTCCCGAGCAGCAAACTTGCGCATTTCAGAGACCTGGCCACTGAACCGTCTGATTACCGAGCGACCAAATGATGGAATCCAACGGAAGCTACTCATAGGTGAGTCTCTACTTGGTAAATCAAATAATACATAGCTTATCGCCGATTGTAGTATAAAACACTGTCATCTTTTGAGGATTCAAGAATTCCAAGGATTGCACAGCAGATGTCTTCATTCTTTCCTCCCCAGTCATGCAGTCTATCTGGTGGATGCATCCCAAAATGGTCAAAACCATGATCCAGAAGACGAGCTGAAAAAGCATTCTGGTAACACAAAGTGAGTACTTTTCTTCACAGAGTAATATATTAGTGACCTACCCGAGTGGGTGTCAGGGATTCATCATCAAGAGTGTTTGCAAAAGAAGTACTTGCTACTGAGGTGCCCTTTACAAAAATAGACTCTCTGACTGCCTCAATCTTGGCCTGGTGTCGATTAGAATCCTCTCGACGTTGGCTTTCACGGAGTTTGTAATCAGATTTCATGCCAAGCCTTGCAATTTCACCTTTGGTCACTTTACAGCGAGCACAAGGGCATCTAGCAAGGAATCTGATGCAAATGAGAAGTATTCTAGATGAGGTCATTCACACAGTGTAAATATGGAAATAAAAAATATCTTACCTTTCCTTATAGTCCGCACCATATGAAAAGAACCGAGGGTACAGCCGCCGGTGAAGCATGTCCGCGCACTTCCATTTGAGTCCGTGCACATAAGCATCCAGAAATTCATCGTCCAGAAGGAGCATCCAAACAGCTTGCATGATTTCGCGCTTGAGGAACCTTAGGACTTCCACAGTGGGATACCTGCCATACTCCTTATGATAGGCCTCGCGAATGATATCTGGGAGCTACACTTATTCAGTCATCATAAAGGTATAGAAGTAAAGGTATGACATACCCCAGGAATATATGCAAGATGATGAACCGCTGGAACACCTCGCTTCATCCTAAAATGCTTGGGCTGATTACCGATAGTCATATAGATAGGCCACAGCTCGGCCGTTCCAAATTGGGCAAGATGAGTCTGGTCTGACCAGACCATTATCCAAACAACAACTGGTTCAATATTCTCCTCGCCTTCTGGAGGTGGAGGTAATTTGCTGTAAACCTCCTCCTCATACTCCAGCGCACGATCAGAGGCACAGGCTTCATAATAAAATCGCTGAGGTGTTGTACTGCCAGGAGGAATGTAGAATGATTTACAGCTTTGGAGGTGAAGCTCGAAGAAGGAAGGACCTGAGAACATGAGTTTGATGATCTCCATAATACTTCGGTGCCAAAAGTTCCGCACAACCAATTTGGGTGCATCTGCTTCACTGGTCCAACCACAACCAGTACATGGCATGGGTATCAGCAACTCGTCTTTTGTCCAAGCATCTGAAGCGACGAGAAAGGAAGGATCATCTTGAATAGATGGAAGCTGGTACGTGCGTAGACGCTCATACTCGCAGTCTATATTGAGGTTCTCGAGATCAGAGATGAGGAAATTGGGGTTTAGAAGGATTTGCTGCAAGGACTTCAAGGCTTCTTTTCTGGTATCACGCTGACGGCCTGCCCAGTCGATGAGCGACCAAGTTGTATAGTTCTCGAACGGACCATAGTCCTGGGAAGGAGCCACCTCTGCATCTGCAACACCAAGACCATCCTGCACAGCTCTTATTGCTATAGGAGGTGTATCTGGCAAGTCCAGGAGTATGGTAGAAAAATTGTTGGGCCAGTGACTCAAACTTGGCATACGGTGTTTGAAAACATGGAATATTCCGATGTCATTGGGTTCTGTTCGGAAGATGAGCTCAGGCTCCATGGGATCAGAGCTCTCCAGATTCTGAGACGAGGGTTCTGGTTCCTCTTGGGATTGTGAAGGAATAGATGAAGGAATTGGAGAACGAGAACGAGGCCTTCGAATCCCTCTGACAATAGCGGATTGGTTGGATATTACAAAATCCTGATATCGGGCAGGAGGTTTACGGCGTATGCGTTGAGCTGGTTCCTCAACAAGCTCATTGTCGTCCTTTGAAATAAATGGGAAACATATCAAAATGAATGAAATTTATTAGATGTATTTTTTAATTACCTCTACACCCTCCTCTTGTACATCTACTACACCATGATCCTCTTCCCCACCCTCGTAGCTGCCACCCTCGTTGCTACTGCCTTCGTCCTTTGAAATAAATGGGAAACATATAAAAATGAATATAATTTATTAGATGTATTTTTTAATTACCTCTATACCCTCCTCTTGTACATCTACTACACCATGATCCTCTTCCCCACCCTTATAGCTGCCACCCTCGTCGCTACCACCTTCATTGCTGCCACCCTCGTCGTACTCTTCTTCTTCAGATTCTTCGTGAGCGCGTTTTCCAAGACCCTGTCGAAATATTTTAACTTCAATCGCATCCTTCACGGAACATTTTCCCTGGTGACGTCTGAGGCCATGAGATGTGTCGAAATTATTCTTACACCAGTGGCACTTTGGCATAAGAGCTGGAGGCGTCCTGGACTTGATGAGTGCGGACAAGTTCTGATCTGATGCAGATATCGTGTTTGTTGATTACCAAAGGCGTAAACAAACAACGCGTCCTATGACCCGGCCCTCAACGTCATCTCGCCTCTTTATCTCTAACCATCATCTCGCTTTTCCCCATGTCCAGCAAACCGGCCTCGAAAAAGACTCTGGTAGCTAAAGCACCAGCTTCCAGAGTCTTACAACCAGTGCAACCCGCACCAGCTGCTGCGCCCGCTCTTCAGCCCACTGCTCAACCCACTGCTCAACCCGCCGCTCAACCTGTCGTTCAAACCACTCCTGAGGACGAGGCACTGGCAACCCGAAAGCGCAAATTCGAAGAGTACTCTCGGGCGGTGCGCAAGGAAGCCACGGCTGTTCGTCGAAGGTGAGTTTCCAATGGGTCTTTTCCGCGTTCTTTTTTCCGTCGTCTGAAACACTTTTAAGCTACAAGAAAGCTCGGAAAATACAGAAGATAGGTCTTAACTGGCCCCGTAGTATTGGCCTTTGGGACTCAACGGAAGCTGTCATCGTCGATGGTCTCGATTTCGAGAAGCAGCAGCTTCTTCAAGCTGCAGGTGAGCAACCAGTACCAGCTTCTGAAGAGGACGATGAGGATGAAGAGTGCGTCTTATTTATCTTGGATTGTTACCCGTCTGACGCCGTTTTTTTCACAGCTTAATCCAGACACGTCTCCGCAACATCGAGACGTATCAGAAACTCGTCAAGATGTACCCCTGGTTTCGTGAGCAGCTGCTCGAGTGCGTAGAATTTGGCTCCCCGGAGACGGTGGACGACTTCAAGAAAGTGGTGCGTTTTCCGTTTTGCCTCACTATATGCTATTTACTTACTGTAATTACTTGGCCTAGATAAAGGAAGGCTTCAAGGCCGCTCGTAATGCGGACACCACCAACCTCAAGGACAACATCTGCAAGTGGCTTCCCTGGGTAATGAAAATCAATTCCGAACTCCTTCCCGACTTCAACTTCCAGGCACCCAGCCTTCAGACTTGTCTGGAGAAAGAAGACCGTGGAGTCAATCACCCGATGACTCGGATCTGCCTCATTCCTCACGCATACATGGACGTGGTGTATCGTCAGACGGATGGGCGTGACAAGGCTGCAGCGTGAGCCCACTTCTTCCTCGCTTATGCTATCCTCTCATTATTCTTTCTCTGCAGTGTTCTTCGCGACGTCAAGAAGCACAAGATACCGCTTGAGACTTGCAGCCTTCCCGCATTCCTTTACGACGTTAAACTTTACGACTCCTCCAAGCTTCGCAAAGGTCTCCTGCGTGGACCGCTACTATTATGCGTTCGTCTCGCTCTTTTATTCTCTACTCACCTACTCACTGATTACTAGACCGGTAAATCCATCATGACGTGCCCCACCTCCGCCATGGGCAACAAGACGGCAACAAGGGGCGGCAACGCATCAATCCATGGTATTACGTCCATAACCCCAGAACACATCGCCTACTTTGCAGCCGGAGTACGTCTTTTTCTCTCTATGTTTCGTATCTAATGTTTCTTTTCTTTTTCTTTCAGACTCGCTTTGCCTTATGCTCCCAAGCGTCATGGCGGGCTAAGGACGGTCCATTCAACCTCGAAGAATTCTACTACCATATCCTCGACGTCATCAACGTTCATTCCTCCGAAAAATGGCGCAAGTCCCTGCTTTCTTTTTGGACAAAGTACGTGGTCTTTATCTCGACGTGATTGTTTTTCTGATATTCTCTACAGGCAGATTTTCGGAGACAGTCGCTCAAACCAGCCGCTCAATCCCGACTCCGAGATGGCTAGGCTCCAGAAAGAGTTCCAGGACGCCGATGATGACTCGGATGACGACTCGGATGAAGACATGGATGACGACGCCGCCTCGGCTGCTGGTGAAGCTGACGCTGGTGCTGCTGGTGGTGCTGTTCCCGCCGATGACACTGTTGCCCCTACTGCTACCCTTGCCGCCTAGACTTGTATTGGACTTGTGCACTCTCTTTCTCTTTCTCTCGTTAGTTGCTCTGCTTTGCTGTTTATTGCTAATTATTGCCTCCACTCCCATGCATATCCGAGTACCATCATACCGTTCTTTCTTAGATCATTCCTTCACATAGATTCTCGTTCCTTCTGTCATTGCTCTTTAGTTCTTTGCTGTCACTGTTGCTCATCATGCCGTTGTCATTGTACCTCTGTCTACTGTAGATTATAGTACTATTAGTGTAGTGTATGTAGTGTACTGCAAGTTTGTATTTGTGCCGATGATTGTAATGGAAGGTTTCTTTTGGTGCTATCCTTGTGCTATCCTATGCAAGCCCTATTGAGAAATTTGCTTCACTTTGAGATATGTTCCTCGGTTTCAGATATGTTCCTCCCTTTAGAATACATGCTTCATCTTTGGATGTATGCTCCACCTTTGCATATATGCTTCCTTTTCAAATATATACCTCACTTTCGCATATATTCCTCGTCTTCGCATATATTCTTCGTCTTCGCATATATTCCTCATCTTCGTATATATGCATCACTTTCGCATATATGCTTCGTTTTCGCATATATTCCTCATCTTCGCATATATTCCTCATCTAAAAAACGGCGGAATGTATACCGTCTACATACCGTCTACATACCGTCTATAAACCACGCGATAGTCATAAATACTTATATATTCTGGCATTATTTATACGAGGAATATATGCAAAAACGGACCGTATAAGGGTATGTTTACTTCTGTACATTTTTGTGGTGCGTAGTGGGAACTTCACCTTGAGATAGGCAAACACACGGCGCAGTGCAGAACTCTCGCCCATTGTAAAGGGTAGACTGTCCTCGAAGACCCACGCCGGAAAAACATCGATGAATCCTTCTTTCGTGGGCTCGAGTGCAGGATTCAATACACCAGCCTCAATATAGTTGCGCATGAGACTTGCGCTCGCAGCCTCTGAGGATATTTTGGGCAAGTCGTCCTTCTCTGTCTCTGTCCCTCGATCAGGATGATCCTTCGTGAGATGAGCAGCAAGATTAGAAAGCGC
This sequence comes from Tetrapyrgos nigripes, assembly GCA_013368315.1. Classification (NCBI taxonomy): domain Eukaryota; kingdom Fungi; phylum Basidiomycota; class Agaricomycetes; order Agaricales; family Campanellaceae; genus Tetrapyrgos; species Tetrapyrgos nigripes. The sequence continues at coordinate 57,548 of JAACJM010000291.1, read as the reverse complement.
TGGCTTGGGACGCTCATCATCAAAGCTGTACATCCCTCCGTCGCTGAAAAACGACGAAAGGTAGGTTTAAGGCTACAAAAGTTTGTAAATCAGTTATTGAATTAGAATATACGCAAGAAACACCTACGATGGACAGAGTTTACATTTAAACTCCCACTTCAACTCTCCCTTGATCCTCACGAGTCGAGGCTCATACCAGTAATCCCGAGTGTCACTTTTCGGACCACGTCTTGAGCTGACAGATGCTTGCTGGACACCCCGAAGAGCAGACTCGCCATCCGACTCGCTTTCAGTGCTAACGACCATATCACCATCATTTCGACTAAGCCGTCCCAGTTTTGGTGGCTGGAAGAGTGAATTGTCAGAAAGTAAATAGTAATTAGATAATAAGATGAAATGTACTGCATCAGATTGTCGATGTTTGCCTTTTTGACCTGCTTGCACTTTTGCCTTCTCCTTCTCCTTTCCCTTTCCCTTGTCCTTTCCCTTCCCCTTTTCAATAATTTCCACATCCGAGCCCTCTTCATCTACACTGTCTCCGGCTAATTTCTTAGATGACAGACCAGCATGGGGTTGCTCAACCACAATCTCTTCACCATCCGATCCCAACATAAACGAGTCGACTGTCTCCTCAGAGCCAGCACGACGACGGCCATTATCAAAATGGTCTTCATCGTTCTTGTCACTATCACTCTGCAGTTCAGCGGAACTTTTAGATGTGTCGACGAAAGAAAAAAAACACAGCTCATCTCGCAAACAGATGCTTCCCATGAACTAGCTCCAGGGGCAGATCATCCAACTGATTTTCCGCCACCTGCGCCAAGTACGCGTTGACTAGATCCATCCCATGCATTCCCCTCGTCAGATACTGTAAACGACCAGCATCATCCCGCGTGTCTTCACCGAAAGCCCTATCAAAGAGCTGGTTGAACGCCATCCACTTGGTTTCAGCGTCATCACTAAAGCTGCTAGCGATAGCTTGCTGTCACTCTCGGCTAAAGGGATGGAATCCGGCAGCTTTGAGGTCAAGCGAAAGATGTGCTTTATCACTGATCGTACTGACTCCTGATCAATGATCCCCCCACTTGTAGTACCCTTCCCACCTCTACCTTTTTCTCGTCCTCGTCCTCTTCCTCTGGCGCCACCTCGTGCTCGGCCACCTTTGCGGCCCCGTGATTTCTTTGGAGTAGGCTCGTCATGTTCAAATTGTAGTGCTGTGTCCAGTTTATCTGTGGTTCTTTTACGTTTGCCCTGGGTTGCGGCCTCCGAGCCTAGATGTATAGCAATGTACAGTGTTTGAGTATATAGTACCGAAATAAAAGATGAAACAAACCTTCGTCACCGGAACCATCTGCTCCACCAAGAGTAAACCCCCAGACACGAATATGCGAGAGGGAATCTAGCTGTAGCGAACCAAATGATTCGGTATCCTTAAGCGGCCGAAAGCGACTGCCATATACGAGCATTGCACCGGTTTTCCAAATCCAATGAGGCAGCTTTGGCTTGTTACCCGAAGAGAGCCAGTCCTTGAGATCCTGTATTGTAGTCTCATTAGTTGCCACTACAAAATTAGTTATAAGTTCGTTGATTGCAAAATGAGGTTAGAAAACTCACAGTATGGTACAGTACGGTTACCAACACCTTCAACAAACACCGTCTTCGCATTTGACAATACAACGCGTTCGTATAGACGCCGTCACATATGGGATATATGGGATTGATGGTACCGAAAGTTTTTTCGTTGGAGAAGCTGGTGTAATTTGAGTCGTTGTGGTTGAATGATTTGAACTAAAAGGTGACAGTAAGATACATGTATACATGAAAGCAAAATAAAACGCACCTATGATGAGTTGTATGGCCACCAAATAACAGTAGAGACTGGTGATACCAAGCGCTCGAGTGTCCATTCCAACCCAAGAAAAAAAATCCACTTGAGGATCTGCAGACGCAGGGAAATCGCATACAAGTAGAGTATACAATAGGACGAGAGGCCAGAAATGCAACCAGATGATATCCCGAAGCCAGGTTGCTGTTCTGTAGCCAATAGTCTCCCGAGACGACGGTGAAAGAACAGCACGTCGCCGCTCAGGATAGAGCGCTGGGATGGATGCGTAAATAATGATTTTGTGTGGAAAAGTTAACAACAAAATACACGCACCGCTATCAAAGCATTTTTTCGGTGCAGGCAGGAGCTCTTCCATGACTGGGCAGCAAGTTTTGAGAGTAGAGATGAGACCCGTCCACGTCGTCAATGTTTGTAAGTTTGGCAGAGTCGTTATTTGCTTCCGCCTGGGTGGTCTGTGCGGCTGCCAGCAAGCATTGTGGGTAGCAAAGTTGTTACTGGGATAGGGGAAAACTGACTTAGAATTAATCAAACAAGTAAGGAGTATATACGGGATCCATACAAAGTATAATCTAATGAAGAAAATCTACAGCCAAAGCGAGTAAATCGCAAGTTAATGGTATTAGATGGAAGACACGTACTTTCAGTCATAGAGAGTGTAATTGCTTGAAACTCTTTCCCCAAATGCTTTCCTGCATCCCATATACTCTGAGGACCATTGGGGGATGTTTCTGCCTGTGGAAACCCAAGCCGCACGCAGAAACAACGATGAAGGGAGTAAAGGAGGCATAGCTTACATCATGTTTATGATCGAGCTCCGCACCAAACAAAGTATGTCACTTCGGACTGGGGAAAGATGCCACTGCTTCGCATGGCAATTTACGAGGCCTGTAGTAGGGTGAAGGTGAAAGGACATATGAAAATCCGATGCGACTTGGGCTATGTCATTGTTTGTTCATGGTTGACGACAGCTTGGGTCGGATCAAAAAGCCGACGGCATCCTCGTTCGGTTGTCGGCATCATACAGACTGGCCAATAGAAATTGCAGGCGTGGAAAAGTTGCGAAGACGACATAAGTTAACTCGGCTAAAGGCCTCGTAACCGGTTGAGCGTGCGGCTGTGTTTTGCGGCCTTTCAGTGATGCTCTGAGCGCACCGAACACTGAAGAGATGCTCAGCAAGGCCCAGTAATAATCCCATTAATTACCCATTAATAATGGGTTACTACCTGATTACAAGTGGTCTGTAATTTTAATGGTAATTTTAATCGAGAGTAATCGATTAAATCAGTAATTAATTGTATTCGGTTGGTGCCTTAATCGTGAGTGGTTCAATGCGAAAGGATGTTAATATAAACATGCTGGTTAGAGATAATGAGTGTTTGCATTTACGAGAGCGTGAACTTGCGGTCTGGGTTCCATGGGTCAAACATTTCCGGACATGTAGGGAAGAGGGTAAAAGTGAAGTAAAGACTTCTTCGATGTCACTATCATTCCCACTTGCCTTGCCTGACTTGGGGTCATTTGTCTCAATAGGAGAAGTTGTACGGTCTGCTGACAGGAACAAGACATTAGATTAAGATTTTTGTAAATATCAACAACGATGACACACCTTTTCTGTTAAGAGAGCTGGATTCCGAGATCGCTGAGTTGAAGCGGGGCAATCTACACAGTTTCTTGGCAGAGACACCTGTGGGATCATATGAAATAGTTAGCAGAGGTTGCGCTAGTGATGGGACAGTAGAGATGAGAACGTACCTGAATCATCACTGGCTTTACGTTTCCTCTTATCTTCAACAGAGGCCTCCTCTTCGCTCTCATCACCGTCGTCTTCATCACCCCCTTCATCATCACCTTCATCATCATCTTTGTCATCGTCTTTGTCAGCGTCTTCATCTTGAGAATCAAGATTTTAACAGTGGAAAAGCAAAGATAAGAACAGACCATTGGGCCACCCTTCCTGCTTCGCTAGGGTGTTCCACAGCTCCTCGAACTCCTCTTGATCTCCCTTGTAGTATTTGGAAATAGTATCCTTTGGGATTGGATCATGAGAAGCTACAAATCAGAAGGGTTAGCCCTTGATTATAGGTCAACAGTGATCAGGAATGGAACGCACCAATGTAAACCCATTGCCTTTCCCACCCTTTGGTATGGAGTGTATGTTTATCATACAGGTCATGGGCAGTTGGAAACTTGATCAGAGACACTGCAAGTACCCTGTATGATTGCGCACACAGGGCCCAGGGTGCCTGATCATCTCCTGTTGAGCCCGACTCATAGAGATCTCACAAAAAGGGGAACCATTGGAGTAGGAGGGCTGAGAGAGTAGGATGGGTGAGAGCGCGGTCAAGGTTAATTCCCTTTCGAGGAGCAATAGCAAGCCCCAGCTCTTTAATATGATCGATGTTGAGTGGAGACCACATCATTGCAATACAAAGTTCCTGAACAAAGAGATTGATGTGTAGATAGACACACCAATGCCCTCACACCATGAGGATTTAAAATGACACCGGCTATCTGCTTTCCCTGGCACAATTTATCGAGTCTGAAACCCGTATGAGTAAGAACACAGCAAACACGAATCTGAATACCCACGCAGCATCAGCTTGTCTGGCAAAGGATGCAAGGAATGAGTGTCATTGAGATGTAAAAACAACTCAGAGAACTCACTTTCCGTGTCCATCAAGACCGTTAACCTTCTTGCCCTTCTTGAGGTTTGAGGATCTGTATAAATTGTACAAAAAGATTGAGCGACACTCCACTGAAACGGTTAAACAGCTTACGGCTTTCCAGTATTGTTAGCACTCGATTTACGTATGCCTAACGAGGTATGGGGACTGCCGTTGGGCGGAACCTTAAGCCCTCTTCGTATCTCAGCATTGGCGTTGGCCACGAAAGCTTTGGATTGATCAGAGAGACTGTTCGAGATGAGCTGTTGGATCCCGGTGTCTTCGGGCTGAGAACGTGGTGGACTGTCGGCAGCACTTGGAGATATGTCAGAAAAATGATTGCGACTACGGTGACCACAGGATGCGCAATGGTGAGGGTCCAAATCAGATTCGACCAAGTCAGGACATGGACAGGGCCGTTTGTGCGTCTTCTTGGAAACATGATGGCATCGGTGCTGTGAAGCATCCATTTGGAGGAGGAAGACGGCTGGGCCAGCCAGACGAAGAGTACATTGCAGCAAGATATAGTATCTCGGACTTCTTCCATAACCAGGTTGAGATATTTTATGTTGGAATCACAGAATTGATATCAAGTGATTCGAAACCAGGGGGAGATTTGGAGTTACATACTTTGAATCTTTTAAAACATTTTCACAATATCAAGGTCAAGGGGGACAAGAAAAGGCTGCACTCTGTCTTCAAACATTGGGAGTTAAATATTACTATGTTGACCAGTACAGTAATGCTGCAAAGTTTTTAACAGAAGCTAGAGTCAAGTTTCAAAACATTAACAATGAATATGAAGCAGCCAATTGTCTGCGGCAGATGGGTAACATTCACGGAGCGCAAAGTCGAAATAATGAGGCAATAGCAATACTGGCAGAAGCCAAATCTCGCTTCGAACAGATACGCAGCGAGCAGGGGATTGCAGATTGTTTATGGAGTCTGGGTAACATCTACCAGATGCAATCCAAATATAATGAGGCAACAGCGGCACTGTCTGAAGCAAGAGTGCTGTATCAGAGCATAGGGAATCAGGCTGGTGCTGCAGACTGCTTGAAGAGCCAGGGGGACATTTACAGGATTCAAAGCAAATATAGTGAGGCAACAAAAACACTTTTAGAAGCCAGAGTTCTGCACCAGAGCATAGGAAGTCAGATTGGTACTGCAGAGTGCTTGCATAGCCTGGGGAACATTTACAGGATGCAAGGCAAATATAGCGAGGCAAGAGAAACATTGTCCGAAGCCAGAGATCTGTACCAGAGCATAGGAAAGCAACAGGGTACTGCATACTGTCTGCGGAACCTCGGGGATATTTACAGGCAGCAATCCAAATATAATGAGGCAAGAGAAACATTGTCTGAAGCCAGGGTTGTGTACCAGAGCATAGGAGATCAGAGAGGTACTGCAGAATGTCTGAAAGTGCTGGGCCAGACACTGGAAGATCAGAATCAATTAGATGAGGCTCTTTCATTAATCCATGAAGCATATGCAATTTATTCCACTATAAATGATGTTCGTGAGATGGGTTACTGTTTGGCAGAATCAGGAGTTATATACAGAAAAATGGGTCAATATGAGCTGGCAAAGCAAGCCTTCACGGATGCATTGGCATCTTACTCTCAGCTTCAGTCTACAGATCATTATTATATGGGATGGTGTCTTTATCAATTTGGCTTGCTTTTCAAAGACATGGGCGAGTTTACTGAAGCTAGAAAGAAGTTTCAGGAAGCTAGGGATCTTTTTGCGTCTCATGGAGAGATGCAAAACCGTGTACAGATGTGTGAAGAAGTTCTGAAGGAAATGTAGAGTCTCGCCGAAGTTGCTCAGTGAATGCACAAACCAGAATTCTCTGTGATAGCATGTAGTATTGCCCTCCGAGTCATATATAGCTGATCCAGTCATTCAGTACTTACTCTTTTGAAGTTTCATTGTTAGTAAAATCAAAAAAACTAACGTGAAATCTCTACAACATAGTACTTTGCTTTGTTAAGTACGTCCACTTGTGATCAATAAAATGTTATTTATAACAGTTTTAGCATCTGCATGAGTAAGTGTCTTGTTTATTGCTATAGTAAGTCCCAAATGAGCCCTTCTCACACGTTACAAATTGCTGCACTAAGACTCGCTCTCTAGAGGTTTCCTGCATAGAAGTCTACTTAAGGTTGTAGTGAAACGTACTCGAAGTTAGCACGCCCCAAGCAGACTTTTTGCAACTTCACTGCGTTTCCAGGATCTGGGCTTGGGACGTGAGACTAGGTGGTCTAAGGTGCATTCAGGCGTGCTTTTGACTGCCACTCTCATCAGTGACGAACTTGCCCAGCCACCAGGTCCTAAACAGCGCAACCTCACACCACTTCTACGATTACATACACGCCGTTACTACTTCTTCCTCCCAATCCTTGCGACAACGCCAACGCTAATAGAATCCCTTTCCGCATTACTTATCTCCTCCGGGTCGCCATCTCCTTCTGCGTCTTCTCATCCATCCACACCCCCTATGGCACACTGCAAGTACATAACGCTCCTCCAAAAAAAGAAAAAATAGAAAGACATAGAATTTATATTCACAGCGAGACCATGCCCAGAATCTGAGGAACATTTCTACCGTATAAGAAGAATAAATCACGGACCACATTACAGTATAACAATATGCCTGAGACAGCTCCGCTGAGCGCTCATTTACTATGTCCTGAATATTCAGGTTCTCCAAGCCCAACTTATCAATCTGCACGAATTCCACGCGGTCAGCTTTTACTGCTAAGACTCGTGACCTCCGTGTATTACCATAAACTTGCCGTCGCCTATTCACCAAAGATGCTAGATGGAGAACTTGACCTGGACTTTTGGAAGCCCTCTATAAACAGGTATCAGATATTAGCCTCGTTGAACTTAGTGGACATTAGGTATGTTTAGTGATTCTGTGTTTCTCACCTCCCAAGATAATACTGCTGAAGGAATTCAAACGAACTGATGTACATAGGAAGAAAGAGACGCAGATTCTGATACGTGAAAAGACGCGCCATGCAAATTAATTTGCAGTGAGTCAAGGATGCTGAGACAATACATCAACCCTGTTGCAAAGGCTTTTGCAGAACTCAAGTCGACACAAGCTTTGGCTCAAAGGCAGAGACAAGTAAAACAAATACAGAAAGAGAAGCGGAACGAAAAAGACGCCAGGGAAAGCGGGACGCATACTCCAGTCTCTATCCCTATCCCCAGGGTTCACTGTCCCTAGTAGCAACACCAGCGTCAGCACTATTTCCATTCTGTTCCTATTTCCGTCATCGCCCAGACCAATGCGAATACAAGCCCATTCCTGTACTCCGAGCACTGATACGCAATATCCAATTACCCATCATCCAACGCTCAACGGTATAACCCACTAGCTTCACACATACAACCATGGGATAAGGACAGAACGAGAAAAAAGAAACAAAACATAAGTAGGAAGGAGAATAAGCAACAAGGGGGGAAAAGGAAGTAAACAAAAAGAGAAGAAAGAAAAAAGAAGAACCGAGAAGTATAAAACCGACAAATGAACAGCAAGAGTGGAGGCAGAAGCAGAAGCTGCACCACCGTATGCGACCGTCTAGCACTCTATAGTCACCAACAGCAGTGAAACCACGGGTATAAACACTCGTCCCCGCAAACGTATTTGTATAAATGATTACCAACTCTCCACTGACACCAAAGTCACATAGTTTGATGTGCCTATAATGGAAAACGACGAGTTGGAGGTTTCGATGTCTTTTTCGTGGTTCATTTTCTTGTGAAATGTAAGGGGGGGAGGGAAAGGGAGAGCAAGGAGGGGGGGAAGGGGGGGACAGTTAAGGGGATGGAGTGCAGAGCAATGCGCAAAGAGAGAGGAAAAGAAAGAACAGTAGTTAGCGACGATGTCAACGGTTACGAGAGAGGGGGGAAAAAGACGCCGAAAACAGGAAATGTGAAAGTAAGAATGAAAGAATGAAAGAAAATTAGCCATAGTTAAGGTGCGAGACGGGAGGGAGAAATGGTAGAAGGATGCCAAACTGTGGAAAAGGCGGAAGAAACCGAAAAACCTTAGAAGTCATGCAAGGTGAGACCCACCTCAATCCACTCCATACACATATGTATATTCGGTTCTTGCAGGTATGCTCCGTAGGACGCAATGATCCAGCTTCCATTGGTGACGTTATTCTTGGAGTGCAAGTATGAAGTAGAGACTATTTTACTATGAGCTATGTACCATCCGACATCTGGTTTTAAGTTTACCCCTATTTGTTCGCATCTTCACGCATCGCCAACATTGAAGCCAACACCAAAGACCATTGCCACCCCCAATCCAGGAATATGTGTATGGGAGGATCGAAGAGAAATAGACATATATGTAAAGAAATCACAAAGCAAAGAAGAGAAAAGAAGAAAAAAGAATAGAATAAAAACAGAACTTTGTGCGGAAGACAGAAAAGCATCGGGACCGTCCGTGGGTGACAAAAACCAGCAGAAGCATTAACATCGACAATATTACTGCCGACATCAGCGCCGGCAGTATCATCACCATAGTTGACACTGGAACCAGACCCGAAGCTATGCTGAGCATTTGATAACCAAGCTCCAAAACCCAACACTAATACTCGCATCTTCAGCTCGTGAACCCAACCTCCCCTTCACCCTTCTTTTACCCTCCTTCGCTACTTTGACGCCTGATGCCCAATCCCCCCCCCTCCACCCCCCCTTTCAAAAAAGAAAAGAAGAAAGAAAGAAAGAAAAGTACACCACTTAAACCCCAAACCCCACCCTTCGCAACAAAGACGAACCTCGAAAAGCAATTGAAACTCGAACTCACACCTGAAACCAGACCGACCCCACCCTTCACAAAAACCCCAAACCACGCCCCCCGAAACTCCAAGAGGAAGGAAAACGAAAACTCGCGCGTTGATACAAACACTCTTCCCCCCAAACATATTCACGAAAACTGTTCACTAGCTTCTCCGCTGACACCAGGGTTGCATGGTGCAATGTCTTCGGAGAAGGAGAGGATTTTGGAGGGGGGCACGGCAGGCAAAGCAGCGCGCAAAGAGAGAAGAAAAAGAAAGAACAGTAGTTAGCGACGATGTCAACGGCAACGAGAGAGCGGGGGGAAAGCCATGGAAAACAGAAACAATAAATTGAGAACCAAAGAGAATTAGCCGTAGTCATAGCCATGGCTGTGTACATAGACATAGACGTAAAGCCAAGGAAACTCACCGTGATGTATAACCCCATCCTACATGAAATCTGAACCCTCCGAGACACTCTGCGCAATCCCCCTCACCATGTTGATCGGGGTATGCCCTCGGAGCGGGGAGGTGGATTCATAGAGTCGAAGGAGCCTGGTTATAAATAAGCCAGTCAGCATTGAAACCGTAAAACGAAAACACGAAAACACAAGACATCAACGGTGACATCAAAGGAACAAGAGGGGAGGGAGAAATGCGAGAAAGACATGAAACGGCGCAAATGGCGGAAGAAAGCAAAAACCTGGAAACCGTGCGAGAAGAGACACCCACCTCAATCCCACTCCATGCATATAAATACGTTCGGCTCTTGCAGATATGCTCCGCAAGACTGCGCCATTAACTTTGGTTTTGGAGTGCTTTGTGCATATATGAAAAATGCGGAGTTCTCGGCGGAGTTGTTTGCAAATTTGAAGTTTTGCATTTCCGAGGACAATCCGTTTGAGAGCGGGAAGGGGAAGGAGATAATGAGGAGGTGGGGAGTGATAGGGGAGAGGTTGAGAGGAAGGGTGGACAGAGATAAGGGTACGAGGGTCAGTATTTGCATTTACATGAGAGGAGGAAAGGACAAGCGAAGAAAGGAAGAAAGAAAGCGAGACAAAGAAACGAAACGAAAACCGAAACGAAAACGAAAACGAACAACGCCAAAGGGTCCCGCTGATACTGACAATGCCAGCATGACTCGGACAAGACAGCAATATCCCACTCCCAAGCCTGACCCTCGACCTCAACGGCAACTGTGACCGGTCAGCCGGGCACCTCCACAGCACCAGCAAGATACTGAAAGACATTTCCAACCCCAAGCCCCCAACCTGTAGCCCCAGTGTTCCAACAATGCAATACCCACAAATCCAACACGGCCCGGCCGCCTACTCCCAACTGGACAACGACCCGAGCCCAGCTTGCCACTTCCAACCTCCTCCACTCCTCAACCAGCCATAAACACTCAAAATCACTCGTCGATGAAAAAAGAATACAAGAAGATAAACACCCACCTTCTTGGCCAACGCCATGTCCATCTCTATAGATTTCACCATCTCATCCGTGGTTTGCATAGGTCGTTAGGATTGTTGGGGTGAGGTGGAGGGTCTGGTTTACGCAGAGGTGAGAAAGGGGCGGAGCGGAGGGGGCGGGTATGAAAAGTGAGAGAGAGAAAGGGGACAGGGGACAAGGGAGTGGGGCAGAGGAAGAGATGCAACATTATCATAATGTACGCGTCCTTGGAACCCAACGCCTTGTAGTACGTTTTCGTCTTCTTGAAAGGTGGGTTGGGGACTTTTTCTGAGGAGGCGGATGGGCAGAGATGTGGAGGGAGACGTCGAAGTCGACGTGGATGTCAATACACTGGTGACGGGGCCTTCTTCCATTCCCCTCGCCCTCAGTCTCGGTCTCTGTCCCATAATCTGCATCTTCCCCATCAATACTCTCGCCTTTTTCTTCCTAATCCTCAAAGGTAATCGTAGCCTGGGAGTCTGAGACCACCACGCCTGCTACTGCCAATGCCATGTCCGTGTCCATTAGCGCGAGACGAATGCATAGGGGTGCGTCTGGATGAGAAGACACGGAAGGAGAAGGCGACCCGGAGGAGATAAGTAATGCGGAAAGGGATTCTATTAGCGTTGGCGTTGTCGCAAGGATTGGGAGGAAGAGGTAGTAACGGCGTGTATGTAATCGTAGACGTGGTGGGTAGGGATGGATTGGTGGCTGTGCAAGTTCGTCACTGATGAGAGTGGCAGTCAAAAGCACGCCTGAATGCACCTTAGACCACCCAGTCTCACGTCCCAAGCCCAGATCCCGGAAACGCATTGAAGTCGCCAAAAAGTCTGCTTGGGGCGTGCTAACTCCGAGTACGTTTCGTTACATGCTTAAGCAGACTTCTGCGCAGGAAACCTCTAGAAAGCGAGTCTTAGCGCAGCAGTTTGTAACGTGTGAGAAGGGCTCATTTGGGACTTACTATAGCAATAAACGAGAGACTTACTCATGCAGATGGTAATACTGTTATAAATCACATTTTATTGATCACAAGTTTGACATACTTAACAAAGTAAAGTACCATTTTACTAACCATGAAACTTCAAAAGAGTAAGTACTGAATGACTGGATCAGCTATATACGACTTGGAGGGCAATACTACATGCTATCACAGAGAATTCTGGTTTGTACATTCACTGAGCAACTTCGGCGAGACTCTCCATTTCCTTCAGAGCTCTTTCACACATCGGTACATATCTTTGCAGCTCTCCATGAGACGCAAAAAGGTCCCTAGCTTCCTGAAACTTCTTTCTGACCTCAGTATACTCGCCCATGTCTTTGAAAAGAAAGCCAAATTCATAAAGACACCATCCCATATAATAATGATCTGTAGACTGAAGCTGAGAGAAAACTCCCAATGCATTTATGAAGGCTTGCTTTGCCAGCTCATATTGACCCATTTTTCTGTATATAACTCCTGATTTTTCCAAACAGTGACCCATGTCACGAACATCATTTATAGTGGAATAAATTGCATATGCTTCATGGATTAATGAAAGAGCCTCATCTAATTGATTCTGATCTTCCAGTGTCTGGCCCAGTGTTCTCAAACAATCTGCAGTACCTCTCTGATCTCCTATGCTCTGGTACACAACCCTGGCTTCAGACAATGTTTCTCTTGCCTCATTATATTTGGATTGCTGCCTGTAAATATCCCCGAGGTTCCACAGACAGTATGCAGTACCCCTTTGGCCTCCTATGCTCTGGAACAGATCTCTGGCTTCAGACAATGTTTCTCTTGCCTCGCTATATTTGCCTTGCATCCTGTAAATGTTCCCCAGGCTGCTCAAGCAGTTTGCAGTACCAAGCTGACTTCCTACGCTCTGGTACAGAACTCTGGCTTCTAAAAGTGTTTCCGTCGCCTCACTATATTTGCTTTGCATCCTGTAAATGTCCCCCTGGCTCATCAAGCAGTTTGCAGCACCACCCTGATTCCCTATGCTCTGAAACAGAACTCTTGCTTCGGACAGTGCCGCTGTTGCCTCATTATATTTGTCTTGCATCTGGTAGATGTCACCCAGACTCCATAAACAACCTGCAATCCCCTCCTCACTGCGTATCTGTTCGAAGCAAGATTTGGCTTCTGCCAGTATTGCTATTGCCTCATTATATCGACTTTGCACTCTGTGAATGTCACCCATCAGCCACAGACAATTGGCTGCTTCATATTCATTGTTAATGTTTTGAAACTTGACTCTAGCTTCTGTCAAAAACTTTGCAGCATTACTGTACTGGTCAACATGGTAATATTTATCTCCCAGAGTTTGAAGACAGAGTGCAGCCTTTTCTTGTCCCCCTTGACCTTGATATTGTGAAAATGTTTTGAAAAGATTCAAAGTATGTAACTCAAAATCTTGCCCTGGTTTCGAATTGCTTGATATCAATTCTGTGATTCCAACATAAAATATCTCAATCTGGTTACGGAAGAAGTCCGAGATACTATATCTTGCTGCAATGTACTCTCTGACTGGCGCAAGCATCATGAGTGCTTCACTTTTCTCAAGCACAAGTGAGCAATCCAGCAATTGTAATACTTTGATTTCTGGCTCAGGAACATCAGGCAACATTTCACTCAGTGTTTGGTTCCAGTTAGGTACACCATTGGGTAGATATGACAATGCTCCTAAGAGATCCTTTGCCGCCGGATCAAGTAGTCTGACAGATAATTCTATGGAAAACTCTACATTTGTCAGTTTTCCAGGCTGTGCTCCAGACTCTGAGAGTATTTTAGTCTTTAACTCATTCCATCTCCTGAGCAAATTCTCCAGACTAATCTTTTTTGCAAGCTGGGCTATGAGTCGGATTGCCAGAGGAACACAGTCCAACTGTTCATTCAGATGATCAATTTTCCCAGAATTATCCTCTGTTTTGATCTTTCTGGAGACCTGATAGAATGCTTCTCTGGCAGCTTCCATGGATAACGTTGGTATCTGAGATTCTCCAAGTATCTGCCATGCAATGTCTCCTGGCCCTTCCATCCCTCTCATAGTGACAATGAGAGTAACACAGCTGAAATCAGCAATCTTTTCAATAAAATGCTTGACATCTGTTCTTGCATCCTTGTAATTCCAAGGTGTTTCAAAATTATCAAGGATAAAAAGAAGAGGGTTATGATTGATTTGCAGATAATCATATAAGATGTCATGCTGGCTTTTCCCTTCCTGCATCTTTAGCCCTAATACTTGAATCAAGCCTTGGATGAGACCATTCTGATCCTCCAGAATGTCGCAAGGCAAGAAATGGAACCTCGGAAACTTGGCCTGAACTTCAGGCTGATTGCTGATGACAAGTGCGAGGGATGTTTTTCCAATTCCTCCAGGTCCAAGAATTGCCAAGTGGTGTTGGCCTCTTCTGCAGGGAATTTCAACTCCTTCGTTGACAAGATCATCCCTTCCCGTGAAAATCTTGGGTGGTGGAGGTGTTGCAAAGTGGATATCACTGTTAGAAAGTCTCATGAACAGTATCTTTATTAAGGAGATACAAATAGCTTACTCATATGTGATTTTCTGTGTTGATGGATAGATTATCAGCTTTAAAGGGACAAATCAGATTCCAAATTTGAAAGGCGCACCTTCTTCGAAGTGGTTGGAGACTCAGATGCACCTACTATAGATACAGTTCAGCTTCAATCTCTATGGCAGGTTGAAATGTTTACCTATGGCATAGGAAATATTAGTCAATCAATTTATGCCCACCAAACATTCCATCTTACCTTTTTGTCCAAAATAGTTTTGTGTGTTATACTGGGCTCCTCCCACAACATTGATTTGACTGTTGTCCATGGAAAAATCCTTTGCCTGCCCAAGTATGCTACAAGTTCAAATTTCAAGTGAATGAATCACTGAGATTGTGAGTCTGAGATTGAAGGTACAAACCTGACATCGGCCTGTCTTGGTCTTGAGATAGTGATCTTATTCCTGCCATAAATCTTCAATTCATTACACTTTCATGAAATAAACGGGAAAAAATCATACACAGGATTACCATTATCTGTGGAATCTACTCAGATGTTAGTAATATTCATAATTAAAATTCCAAAAATCACCTTGCTTGATCAAAGTCTGCTCTGTTGGGATTTCTTGCCTGATAGCGACCTTCAGATTTCGAGCCAGACTGAGTAGCTTTTCTGACGCAATACTATTTCCATGATAAGATTTCCCTGTAATAATGGGAATCTTGCTACCTGGATACTGATAAACTGATGCAGGCTGATAGACTTGAGTACTCTCAGGTTGCGTGCTCTTTGATTTCAGAGTCCCTTTGAAACCTTTTTGAGGTTGAGGAATCTTGGAAGCTGGATGACGTCTTTGCTTCGGCAGGCCAGCAAATGTTCTTTTGGGCTGAATAACTCGATTTTCTGTCCCACTGTATCTTTCCGAACTTGCAGGTATCTTTTTGGCTCCTCCTTGAGCCTGGCTAGCCTTGCTATGTGAAGGTCCACCTCCAATCTTCCCACTGCGCCGAGACATTGGTATAGAAATTTCACCGACCTGTGAATCATTAGCAAAATTAAAACAACCATAAGACACGTAAATAGTCGATGTTCGAGACGACTTACTGTGACCGAGTTCATTTAATTCACTGAAAGATTTCGTGGGCCTACTCTGATGTGTCTGCGCAGGATGAAAACTTTTGCGTCATGTCATTACTAATATAGCAGGACCACTTTACTTACCTGGTGAAAGTGGAAGAACAAGACCTCAGACCAAAGGAAAGTGTCCTGTTCACGTGATGCCGCTTTGATTGGTTTGCACGAGATGAAAACTTTTGCCTCGTGTCACTGTTAGTGGGTACACTTCTGCGAAATAATAAGGTTTGATACGTACCTGGTGACAGCGCGAGTCGCTTTGATTAGTTTACCCGAGATGAAAACTTTTGCCTCACCGTTAGTGGCACACTTCTGTGAAATGATAAGTTTTGATACCTACCTGGTGAAAGCGCAAGAAGACAGAAAAGTGTCCAGTTCACGTGAGACCGCTTTGATTAGCTGCGCAAGATGAAGATTTTGACCTCGTGTCACGAAATGATAAGGTTTGATACCTACCTGTAAGAAAGCGCAAAAAGACCGAAAGAAAGTGTCGAGTTCACGTGAGCCTGCTTTGATTTGTCTGCGCGAGACGATATCTTTTGGCTCGTGTCATGGTTTTGACTGAAGGATAGATGCGCAGACTTTGACTTCAGGGAATGACTCTGAATGAGCAGTTTAAAGAACCCAACTAAACACTCCAGGGGAAACGTCTAGGGCTCCAAGCAGATCGAATGATCTGGCTGTTACCTGCAGATGGAGGCTTGGATTCAGATTGGTGTAGACAAAGCAGCTCGGTACATTACATCCGATCTGAGCGGTTTAAAGGACCCAACTAAAAGCTCCAGGGGAAACGTCTAGGGCTCCAAGCAGATCAAATTATCTGGCTGTCACCTACAGATGGAGGCTTGGATTTAGATTGGTGTAGACAAAGCAGCTCGGTACATTGCATCCAATCTGAGCAGTTTAAAGGACACAACTAAAAACTCCAGGGTCTTTCCCTCTCTCTCATTCCTCATTACGTGGTTGTACCCATAAATACAGTTGACACCACACTAGAAACATCGAAATGCAAGAGCTCGGGATAGAAGGGTGAGCCTAACGGTCACCGTTAAGTTACCAGGTGAATTAACCACAATGGCGGGGCACTAGAAAGGAGTATGGTGTCAAAAAGTGTTTGGGCATAAAAGACATTGCTTCAATGCGGCTGTCTCTACCCGCCTCTCTCCTTGAAATCTCGAGTTTTCAAACTATTTGGATAGACCCGATTATTTTGCTGCGTGTGTTTCCTTCTTCTTTTTCTTTGTGGTGATGTACTAACTTCTTCAGCATCAACTACTACAATGACCCCTTTGACTGCATGCTGGCTGTTATTCAGTTTGCGATGTGTAAAGATCTAAAGCTTATCATGCGTTTTATCTTCTTTCTTTCCTTCTTTCATCTACTGATCGCTTTGTTTACAGCGAGGCAAAGTCTGCAAACCATACAACTCTGTCCTAGGTGAACACTTTCGTGCACATTGGGACGTCCTTCCTTTAATCCACAATAACGAAGACCCACTCATTGCCCAAATCTACTCCAGTACTTCCAGTGTCAGCGTCCCTGCCCTCAACTCGGATGCAGTGAGCTTGAAGAGCGTCAAATCGACAAAGAGCTTTGCTGGTAGCTTTTTGTCTTCTTCGAAAAGCAAAGACAGAGTTTGATCGTTAGTTGTACCACCAACAACGTCAAAGGAGGATCAGGGCCAGGAGGTTTCAGAGCAGTGGTGGAGTATAAGGAGGAAGTGAGTATGTTTTTTCGACGAAAAAATGCCTACCTAATCTCCTACTCTATTACTCCTACTCCCAGTCCTGGCTAGGCAAAGCCAATTTTAGAATCGAAGGTGTCATTCACACTGTTCCTGGTTCTGGCTCTTCTCCCCGTGCTTCCAAAGACTCTTCCTCTGCCGACGCTGACACCGATTCTTCCTCTTCGTTGTCTGAGGACGACGACGACGACGTTGATGACGCTGATGAAAACTGGGAACAATGGACCAAAGTCAAACACGTGCCCCCATCTCATGTTGTAGCTGTTTTAGAAGGAAGTTGGAGAGGAGAGATTAGGTGGAAGAGGGTTGGAAGTGGGTCGTTTACTTATTCGGGTGAGTGGGTTCCACCCGAATGGGTTCTAATCCTATACCTAATATGCCTATCCTTACTCTTACTCCTTACTTCTACGCCGTCTCTCTCTCTATGCAGGTAACAAATCCACAAACACAACCCAGCATAACCAACACGCATACACAGCCCCATCCTCACCGAACCCTTCACACACTGCTCTTCCCAATCCTTCCAAACATCCGAAATCGAATATTGCGGAGAGTAAAGGAGATTTGTCGCTCCCTGGTACGACTCAAGACTCTAAAGACTCTAAAGGAGGCACAAAGGGTACGATGGGTACGGGTAAAGACAAAGACAAAGCTAAAGGCGAAGAAGAGTGGAATATGCTTATAGACCTATCAACATTGTTCCCTGTACCAAAACAGGTGAGACCGTTGGATAGACAGGAAAAGTATGAGTGTAGGAAGTTGTGGGAGGGGGTTACTAGTAGGTGAGTTTTGAGTTTTTGTCGTCGTTTGCTTTCTTTCTTTGTTTGATTAATCGAAACTCACCCGCCCCCACCCAAACAGACTCCTCAAAGAAGAATTTTCCGAAGCGACCAAGGAAAAGGTGGTCATTGAACAGAGACAGAGAGATGAAGCTGGGGAGAGGAGGAGAAAGGGCGAGGAGTGAGTGTTTTCGTTTCGTTTCGTTTCGTTTCGCTTGTTTTTTTTCTTTTCTTTTTTTTTTCTTTTGGGTTTTTGGTGTGGTTCTAGTTATGCAAACGCTCACGCTAACTAACGGTCACTCGCTATTTGAGAATACTATTCGTAGAGGCCAGCCGTACATAGATCGACCCAGTCCTATGTGCGGAATCGCTTAATCGAGAGGCTGCATGCAGGCAGATAGACGGTGAGTACAGGCGACATAGACCATTGGGTAAAATTTTCTGCCTATGTCCAAGACGGTCAACAGCTACCGTTCACCCCAAATTGGCATGTCTGGGGGAAAGGGATGCGATGGGGGCGTCAAGCACTATCCACCATGCGCCACATCCAAGCCACATCAATATACCTCCTGCAAATACATCTAAAACTTATCTAATATTTAGATTGCGGAACATTCCACAGGTAATCATCAAAAGTACGTACCGTTCATTTTGGACTATGGGTTTCATTGGGTTCATATTCCGTGCTGGTACTTGCGCTGGGCTTGAAGCTTGAGGCCTCGCACGTGTGTCTCACGGCGAGGAGGACAGTGGAGGACCCTGCGAGTAGTGGAATGAGTTTCTTCTTCTCTTCTGTTAGAGCATTCGTTATGGGTGTACTGAGTGAGGAGGGTATTGATAAGGAAGATGGAGCTGAACATGAAAGAAGTGGAGACAAAACATCTGGTGCTGGTGTAGATCTAGGGAAATGTTCTTTGACGTGAGAGGGAAGGACGACGTGTGCGTTGAGCGTTTTTTGATATGCTCGTTCAACAATCATCAACCTTCCATGTAGTTCTCGGACCAACAGTTGACTCTACTTCATTAGTATAGTTAATTATCGAGTTGAAATATAGTATTATGAATACATTGAATAATGCTGTGAGGAATATTGCTAAGAAGATGTGAATTACCTGCAGGTAATCCACATCCGTTGAGCAACCGTGGATGGTGGATACCTGGAACTGCAGGTACAGGCAGGTACCCATAAAACCTGCGGGTCGGATACCCTGGATACGGGTTACCCAGAGTCAATTACCCGACGGATACGGATTTGAGTTGTGAGATTGGTCTTACCCGCGGGTCCGGCTACGGGTAATCCACGGGTGTACCCATGCTGAGCCCTAGGACAGGGTTTATATATGTAAAAGTAAAGCTGTAGAGAAGCTGTAAAGGAAGCTGTAAAGGAAGCTGTAAAGGAAGCTGTAAAAGAAGCTGTATCGGAGAAGTGAAATGTCCGGTGTGTAGCATGTGGAACAAGAGTCATATGGTGTAAAGATCTGAAATAAATAGTACCAAATATAGACATCATGACATTACCCCCCTCCTACACTTCATCATCCTTGATGAATCCTAAATCTTTGTTGCCTCTGGGTGTTTCTTGTGGAATGCTGTGATCTTGCGCTTCACATTTTTGAGATTTACAACCGGCTCCCATGAGTTATGACTGTTGTCATACCCTTTCCACTTGACAAGGTATTCCAGTTGCCTCCATCATATCCTGCTATCCAGAAGGGGCTCATCCTCCCCTTCAAGGTATACTGGCTCCTCAGGTAAGAGCCCATTCACCAAATTACCCTTGTAGGGGTAGAGTTTGTCAACGTGGAATACTGGGTGCAGATGATTAAGAGATTCAGGGAGGTCTAGCTGATAGTCTAACTCTCCAACTTTTTCCATAATCTCGTATGGTCCCAACTGTCAATCCCCCAACTTGTCACTTGAAAGTTTCAAGTCAATGTCTTCTGCACTCAGCCAGACATAGTCTCCAACCTTGAACTGATGTCCCTTCCGTTTCCCTCTTTCGTATCCTTCCTTCATATGGTGCTTGGCTAGGTGTAATGCTTCTCCTGCATATTTTCAAACCTGCCTTAGGACTTTGAGCTGATCTTCTACATCTGAGATCCCTGTGCGACGGCCCACTGGTATGTTGAACAGAGGAAGGTAGCCATAAGTCACCTCGAAAGGTGCCAAGCCATGTGCAGAGTGTGTGTGGGAGTTCAGAACAAACTCAGCCATAGGAAGGTGCTCTACCCAATCATCCTGCCTATAGTTAGTGTAGAGATGTAGGTATTTCTCCACTTCCTGGTTGGCTCATTCTGTCTGTCCATTTGTCTGGGGTTGGTAGCCTGAGGAAAGGTTTGACTTGATCCTGAGACGATCTAATAGAGAGCACATGGCTTGGGCTGCAAACTGTGGACCACAATCAGACACAAAGCGAAGTGGAAGGCCATGAAGGCGGAAAATCTCTCAGTAGTATAGGTTGGCGACTTCAGTGGCAGTGATGTTAGAGGTGCAGGGAAGGGTATGGACTTGTTTTCCATAGAGGTCAGTGCAGACTAGGATTGCGTCATAACCTTGCGAGGATGGTAGCTGTGTAATGAGGTTGACTCCGACTTCTTCCCAGAGTCCTAAGGGTATGTCTAAGGGTTGGATTACTGCTTGTGGGTGATGCTGTAGCTTCTTCCTGGCGCACTTGTCACATCCCTCAACATACTTCTCCACAAAGGAGCGAACAGTGGACCACCAGAAGTGCAAGGTTACCAGGTCAAGTGTCCCATGTAGCCCTGGATGTCCTGCAGATGGCTCATTGTGGCACTGTTCTACTATTGCCTTCTGCAGCTCTTCATCTGGAGGAATGTAGACTCGCCCCTTGTGGTATACCAATCCATTATTCTCTTCCCATTCAGGTAAGCCATTGGCAAGTCATTGTAACCCCTCCTTCCTCAACTTCTCTAGTCCTTTTAACACCTCCACTTCTCTCCCCAGTGCCTGCTGAATCTGTTCCTCTAGGGGGTTGACCAGCGCAGTAGCAGCAAGCCTTATGAAGTGTTTAGGTCTGAGTACTGTGGTTTCCAAGTTGTCTTCTCGGTCTGTAACTTGGTGGGAGGAAAGGTGAGAGAGAGCGTCTGCTTGGGTATTTGCTTTGCCTGGGCAATGGAGTAGTTGGAAGTCAAAGTGTGATAGCCAAAGGGCCCATCTCACTTGTTGTCGACTGAGATCCTGTGCTGTTCACCAGAACTCTAGATTGGAGTGGTCTGTGATGATCTCAAAGGGCTGTGGTAGTCATTCCAGATAACTCCACCAGTCCTTCAGTGCCTCAATAATAGCCAGCATCTCTCGGTTGTAAATTTCATAATTGCGTTTGGCTGACTGCATGGATGCTGAACAGAATGCTACTGGGTGCCAAAGACCATCTTCTAACATCTGCATCAGGGCTCCCCCTGTTGTGAAGTTAGAAGCATCTACTTTGACTCGGGTAGGATGATCTGGTGACCAGAGTGTAAGAATGGGAGCAGATGTGAAGGCAGTTCGAAGGGAGTCAAAGGCTTCCTGTTGAGTTCCCCAGTTAAATGAGATGTCTTTATGTGTAAGGTCATTCAGAGGTCGAGCAGTTTTGGCAAAGTTCTGTATGAATCGTTGATAGAAGTTAGCAAAGCCCAAGAATGCCAGATGTCACAGACATTGTAGGGGACTGGCCAGTGCTGTACTGCTGCCACCTTCACAGGGTCCATATGGACTTGCCCCTCCCAGATAATCAACCCAAGATATTCTATCTTTTCCTGTTCAAACTCGCATTTCTCTGGCCTCAGATACAGATCATTCCTTTTCAACCTGGCTAGCACTTCCTGAACCACCTCTTGATACTCTTCCAGAGTCCCACTGAAGATCAGGATGGCATCCAGATAAACTGCTACCGTCATGTTCAAAGAGCCCTTGGTTGGTTGCAAACACTGCCTTCCACTCATCCCCCTGTTTGATCTGGATGTTGTTAGACCCCCAATGTACATCAAACTTGGTGAAGTACTTGGCACCTTGAAGGCGACTGACTATGTCAGCAATGAGGGGAAGAGGGTAGTGGTTCTTAATAGTGTACTCGTTTAGATGTTGGTAATCCTGAACAAACCAAAGTTTCCTGTCTTTCTTCTTCACAAAGAAGACAGGAGAGGACAGAGGGGATTTGGAGGGTCAGATATAACCCTTATGGATATTCTCATTGAGGAATTGATCGAGTTCCTGTTGTTCATTGATGGACATTGGGTAGATCTTGGTTTGTAGGGCGGCAGGTGCTCCAGGTACCAGTTCAATAGTGTGATCCCAGGGTTTGTGTGCAGGGAGGTGTTCCAACTCAGCTTCAGAGAAGACCTGAGAATAATCCCAATCTTCTTCCACAACATTGTCTTCTTGTTCCATTCCTCCTTGTCCAGCTCCTCCCATCCATACGCCTTCTTCACATCCTCAGTTGATACCTCCTCTAGGTCCAGTGCCGCAAAGTCTGCATTCACCTTGCTGATCTTCCAGGTGTCACTCTTCACCTGCTCTTTACCCTTCCCAGACTTTTCCTCTTCGTCTTCCTCTGTTCCTACAGCACATATGTCTTCTCCCTGCATTGCAGCATTGACTCGGCCCCCAGCAGCCTCTCGTCTCTCAACGACCCAAGCACACACATCCACATATTCTGGCATGTCTGGCTCGCAGAACTGTATCTTGCTCCACTCATTCTCCCAAGTAATACCAGAATGCTCCCAATAATCTCCCCACAACTTCTTCATCTCCTCTTCGACCCTCTGGAGGCTATAGCCAGTGGCATTGTCAATGAACAACTGTAGTATTGTCCACGTGTAGAATTCAGCAGCCAGGATGATAAGGTTTGCTGCATAGTCACTGTCATAGTGATGCCCTGCATGCTCAGCATTCTTTTTTAGCTTGGTAGCCCCATCGTTGACGTTGAGTTTGCCATCAATGATCTCCTGAAGCACTGCAGACATCGATTCCAATTCGCTGGCTGGCACAGCGCTGATGGCCTCCGGAATGAGCAAGTGGAAAGGGGTCAGAGATGAGGAAGGGTCCTTTGGTCCCCTTGAAGTGGATGACGACAAAGGTACGTTCTGCTGAGCGGATGATGATGGCAGTGCCTGAGAATCTACACCTTGGTCCTTGGAGGGTGTGGGTTGAGTGCTATCTGCAGCAGGCTTGGTGACAGTGGAGGCAGGAGACTTCTTGAATCGTTTCACTGAGTGCAAACACTTGTAATTCCTTGGATATACAGAGGAATTACACAAGACTTACACTAGTACACTCAATATGTAAGTCCACTTGACTTACTGAAGTATTACCAAGGACCACTGTGAGACTTCATGCCTTACAATAGTCATATATAATTGTTCTATTTTTCTTGGTCTCTGGTAATACTTCAGTAAGTCAAGTGGACTTACATATTGAGTATACCAGTGTAAGTCTTATGTAATTCCTCTGTATATCCAAGGAATTACAAGTGTTTGCACCCAGTGTTTATGTTCAGATGGGGACAGTACTACTCGCAACAATGAGTTAGCGATCAGATCATGGGAGTCTTGGGCTCTAAATTACACACCTGGTGGATCACCAAATTTTAAGAAGAGCTTGTTGCACATCCAGTCGTAGAACAGGGCCCTCATATTCAGTGTTTTACACTTGTGCCAGTGTTCCCAGTATGCATCGAGGAAGGCTTTCAGTTCACCAGTTTCATCGTTCCACCAACCTGCACATCCAGGTGCCAATTTGTCCTTGGGATTCTTGCCTTTTGTCATGGGAGGTATATGTCTCAGACTAAGACTTGGAGAAATCAAAAAGATATGGTAACGTGCATGTCACAGGGTTCCTTCCCACACCATAACCCAAAGCTCCAGAACCTTCGAGAATGGAGAACGTCCTTTTACTGGTGGTTGCACAATGTTTCCAATAATCCTCATGTCCACACACACATTCTACAACAGCACTTGAAGAGAGTATAGTGTCAAAACATCCATAAACTGGTATATAGATGCCAGCCTGTATATGTATATCAGCACTAATACAGTCAAAATCTCTCAGTTTGCTCTCCATTGCAAGGAATCTGAACGATGGAGAGGAGACATTCATATCCAGCATACACTATAGCTATACTTCTGAATTACCAATGAACAATATAGGTATTTCCAAATTACCGACAAATGTCAATGGCCACTGGAATTAATCATATGCCCCAGCATATTAGATACCATGTGGGACGTATATAGGAACGTTTACGCATCAGAGGGCTTGGCCCCAGAGGCAGAACTTCATTCAACCATTGGCACCATATCTATATCTCAGTCTGGGATCTGCCCTAGCAGCGATTGCACAAATCTTCCATAATCCATATATCATTATTGGATGCAGGTGTTTCTGATTGTAAAATTTTGGGTTGGTCCAACATACGGTCAGACTATCTGCATTTGTACAATTGTGTAGATCTTCCATAATCCATATATCATTATCAGATGCAGGTGTTTCTGATTGTAAAATTTAGGGTTGGTCTGGCATACAGTCAGACTATCTGCATTTGTACATCGATTCGTTATCTACATATGTACTGGTACCAGTGAGTCAGCCAACATGTTAGTTCATTGTTGGAGATAAATTCTGAGAAATTTAGCAGTGCATGCCTCAGAGCTGAGATTAGGTGGCTTGGCCCCAGAGGGAGAACTCCATTCAACCATCAGCACCATATCTATATCTGGGACCAGCCCTACTGCTAAATGAAATAAGAGTTATTGCCGGCTTGAATGAGCAGATCTTCGATATATCAGATGCAGAAGGTGTTTCTGATTGTCAAACTAGCATCAGTCCGACATACGGATCAGACATACTTGCATTTGTACATCAATTTGCTATGTATATATGTACCTGTGAATCAACTGACAGGTTAGCTCATCATTGGAGAGAAATTCTGAGTGAGGGATTATTCTGACAATATGAATGAGAAGTATGTGTGTGCACTGCAAGCCACAAGTTTCCAGCGTCTGTACATACACCCATATCTATACACCAATTCTGCTACTCCTTACAGATAATCAAGGCAATGACTGTGAGATAGAACAAATCTTTAGTGATCTCTTTCAATGCTTTCACCTCCATGTCTACCTCTATGTGACGTTGATTGGCATCCTGCATGCATTGAAGCAAGTCCTTCCAAAGGATAACATCAGTTTCCAAAGCGTAAGCCCTGGTGAGTACGATAACAAAAAACTCAAGGTGCATGAGCTTGTCAAGTTTGCTTTGTGCGATAGGGATATAGATGAGGTGACGGGTCTCCACCTCATGACCTGTGAAGCTGGGGTCAGGCCCATATTCTTTACAGCGTTGTGCTGGGGACACAATTCTTAGTTGAAAAAAAATGAGCTGTAAATTGGCGCACCATTGATATGACTCCATTTTTCAGGACCCAATGGACCTCCTGGGAGCAGCCCAGCCCCAGATGGAGGATCATACCAGGAGTAAGAACTATCACGAATGTCGCTGCAACACTTGAACGCTTTTCCAAAAAGCTGAGTGAACTCCAGATCCATATAGTCATGGGCTCAACCATAGTCTTCTGCAGCTGTTGGTGGACTTAACATAGTTGAAAGATATCTTCGCATCCAATCCTGGCCTTCACTTCGCCCAGGAGGAATATTGGGAACCCAGAATTCACAAGAGATCATCTCGTCACTATATCCAGCATACTCAACAGAAGAATAAAAACAGAAAAAGAGCACAAATGCACGAAGGAATAGCACCAATTCCATTGGCAGCAAAGTCCCAGAAATGAGGGCAGTGTATGTCAAAGATATCTGTCACGATCTCAACCTGTTCTCCGTCAAAAGTACGAGCATGCTTGTCGTTATCAGAGCCAACAATGTCCATGCTAAGTGAACCACAAGAAGAGACACTCGGCAAGCAAGGGCTGTAAGGAGAAGAGTGAGAGAGGCAGGAACTTCAAGAAGATTTGCAACAAATGAGAGAGATCATTGCAGTACCAACACATGTCTTCTATAATACTGGTTCAGCAAGTTTGATGGCAGGCCTGGACCAGCCAGTAAGTTTGATGATGGGCTGGGTAGACTAGCCAGCAACTGCTCATATACATTGGCCACATCTCAGCAGTGAGGCATAGGGCACTGATGAGCTGCAGCACTTGACTGCATCTTCAGAGCCTCACTCAAACAGTATATGGCTTAGAAAATGACAGAATTGGAATGTGCGCACCTGAAAATACTAACAATAAATTTTTGACAACGGAGTATGAGCAAATGAGAAAGTCAGACAAAACCAAGAATGTTGGTACTAGTTTAATGCTTTTGTGGCGGAACTGTCATGCCTTGCCCCAAACTCTACAATACCAGGGAAGAATGTCTGGCTGCAAATCAAGCCAAAAGTGCCAAACACTATGCCAAGTGTGTTCTCCGACTATTTTGGTGCTCCTCAAGGACTGACCTACATATCTTTATTACAGGTATGCCACTACCATCAATGACACCTGATGCAAAACATACGATAAGATGTGCCAAAAGGCAGCTGCACAGAAGCTCAGGGAGGTGGAACAGCAGAGACAAACTATAAAGGCAGCACTCAAAGTATCTGAGAGCAATCCTCAAGCTAGGTGCATCTCCACCCTCCTCAGTTTACTGTTCTGGAAATGTGCTTACTTGACGTTCTTCCTTGTTGAAGGTACATCCATATATATTTTGGCATGGTTTGACAGACACTCAGCTACATGAAATAGCACCAAGATCCTCAGGCAAGCAGAAACTCACTATGAGAAATTAGTGGCTCAACTCAAACCGACGCTGTTCAAATGGTTCAAAATGCTCTACAACAAGCACATAAGCAATAACCACACCTCACAGAACATTCTCCTGGAAAGTGCAACAGTATTCAACAGGGTGTATGATGACTTCAAAAAAATGGGGAGCATAGTCTATTCATGGGAAGGGGTCTCTAAAGGATGGAAACAACTTGAGCATTGGACTAATGAGGTGCAGAAGTACATTATCTGGGTTGATGACATGCAGGCCACTTGTATGGTCAGTCTTGATGAGCTTGTCCACTTGCACAAGCATGGAGGGCTTCAGTACCAGATAGATTTAAAGTCTCACTAGGGCAGATAGGGGCTAAGTAGATATCCTCTTCGTATATAACAACAATGTACATGATGGGCAGTCTTAAATCGTTTTTTAACTGTCCATCATCATCTCCAGCACCTTATTACACTCCTCTGCATTGACTATACCCAAGGGATGTGTCGTTCATTGTACTTTGTGTGCACACCATTGTTAATGATCATTTGTGTACTGTCTTTCATGTACTTTCTTAGGATATGGAAAGCTCAGGCCTGAAAGGCAGACCAGGAGATAGCAATCAGCCTTACGCACCAACAGGTGGAAGATTTGACCCTGATCAAGGATATCTGCTGTTGCTCAAAGGAGAAAGGGAAGTGGATCTGATCAAAGCGCTGTTCTCACTCAGCTCATATTTGGCTGCAGAAGTCAAATTTTTCTTCCGGAACCCGTAAATACAGCTATTCTTCTGGTTTATGACATTGCTTGTCAGTACCAGTGCAACTGCAGTGGATCTTAGGTGATACCAAGAAGTAGACATGAGGTGCCAATATGTATGAGTTCTAGAATTTGAACTTCGCTCTGACTGACTGCTACCATCATGGCAGCACCCCAGCAAATTATTCTGAATCCTGAACTCCTCAGCTGCTCACTGATACTGATGTCATTGCCAGCCCTGATGATCTCCATCCTCAGGCTTGCGCACAGTATTCGGGTTGAATTAGTAGACAGTAACAACCTTATACTCATGACACCTGAAGCACCTGAGCTGGGTATGACCTTGGCAAGAACCCTGCAGGTGCAACAATCAGTGGTCGAGACCTCCAATCCATCTGAATCCCATGGTCCTGCAATGCAGGCAGGAAATCTCGTTCAAGTCTACTATGCCTGGAAGACACCTCCCTCTCCTGAGGAAATCTTTGATCAGTGGCCAGGTTCTTTGGAGTCAAGATGCATCGTTGTTTATTGTGGAGCCTGCATAGGATTTTTTTGTGCATTCGTGAGTACACCAATGAATGTATCTCGATATCTGTTGTGCTCATACCCAACTTGTAGGGCAATTGCTGATACCTTGGTGCTTGGTGTCAAGGATGCATTCAGGAAGGCATACTCAACCTTTGAGGAGGCTCTTGAGGAGTATGCTGCAGTGAAGAGTGGCTGTGTTACCAGAATACAATCGCTGCATGTGTGTGGAGATCCAGTAAAATCCAATCTTTTGTTTTCCTACACCGCACCTGGTTTCCAAGGGGACATAGCATTTGTGGTTGATGAAGCTGAGGTTATCATGACTTATTCAGCCATGTCTCCAGAGCTCGCTGTTCTTCCAAAATTCCACACTCTGTAGGTAGATTACTTCATGTTCAGAATAGCATAATTATGATTCGCTTCTTCAGTGATAACAGGCTCTGGATGGTCAGAGCAACCTCCCATATTTCTCTTGACAGTGACTGCAGCATGATCAAAGAGTCATGGGACAAAGACATTGAAGGAACTGCTGAGTTGCAGGAGTGGCTCCCAGAACCGGAAATGATAGCATCGTCATTGCGTTGGCCATCCAAACAGCCAATTTTGATTCTCACTGATGAATCGGAATCCGATTAGCCTAATATCTTATAGCAATCTAGAACCATATATGTATGTGACTATGCTGCATCGTAGAGTCCAGCACTCCTCATGTCATCACCAAAAAAAGTGCAAACGAGCAACAAAGTCAGGGTTCTGGACTACCCCCAAGGCCACAAGCACCACATTTGGGCTGTCCAAAGCAGGGAAGTGACACTTGGATTATACAACCACCCATCTCTCTACTGAGGATCTTCTAGCATCCTCTCAGCCTATTTCTGACTCTTAGTTGGACGATGAACAGAATGAATTCCCATGTAGTAGCAACTTTGATCTGGAAAATAATGCACCAGAAGAGGAGTTCTCATTTTTCTGGTCACCCGAAAATGCTGTCTCAGATGACACACCCCTACAAGAGCTTAGCACTGCAGAATCTTTGGAGTGTGCTCAAATCTGCGTTAACAAGCAGGACTACAACATTCATTCAGTGAGTATTCTTGCATATGTCTATAGGTATGTATATACTTATGACATGCAGGATAATCCACTTCAAGCATGGATGCAATTTTAGGATGATTATTTGGAGGACATGCTCTGGGTAGAGGGACGACGTGAGATGGATGAATTATGTTGTGGCAGTGGATGTCAGGCCATAGGCACGTATTGATGTGCAGATGATGAGTGTGTGGGTGGAGGTTTGTTATGCAAGACCTGTATTGCGTTGACACATGCTCATTTGCCACTTCATTGGTTGGAGGTGAGTCCAGTATATGTATACTGACTGGATATATATTAATGCCTGTTCAAGGTCTGGAATGGGAAATTCTTTGAGGGTGCAAATCTGTACGACCTGGGCTTGTGAGTTGAGCTGGGTCACAAGCCAGGCTCTCGATATGTCAATACTCATTCTGCTCATCACAATTTTACAGTTGTCCACACCAATGGTATCCATACTGTTGGAGTGGACTTCTGTCACTGTTCAGGAAGTACTGAACATCACACTCAGCTCATGCAGATTTTGTGGTATCCTGCAACACCCATGATGTTTGTGTGTTTGCAGCAGTTCCAGCACCTCAACTGCCTTGGCAAATTACCAGCCTATGACTATTACTGTGCACTCCACTTAATGACAAAAGAACATCAAAGGAAAGAGCCAAAAGTCAGTACTAAGTGGTTTACTCATCTGCTGAATGTGCTTATTTCTTCAAAGGATCGTTACCATGCCTTTCTGTGAGTCAAGATCGAATGGAGACATCTAAAAATGTGTAAGTGAGGTGGCTGAGGTCATGCACAGTCTGGAATCATTGTTGGGAGAGCTGGCTATGGAGTGCCCAGCATGCCCACTACCTGACAAAAATCTGCCCCCTGATTGGAAGCTTGCTGATCCTGAACTTCAGTAAGTCAGAGGTCTTATTTTTTCATGTGAGTCAACATTCATATACTGACCTAGGTCTCTCCATGCCCTGTTCCTGGCTCTAGATGCCAACTTTTGCTTGCGTAATTGCATTGTATCAGACAAAAAGAAAAGTCCATTTCTGGGTGACGGCTTTGCATATCTTTGTCCTAGCTCTCCCTAGAAGCAGCATATCCTCAAGTATGTTGATCAGGAGGATGTATGTACATCTTATTCTAAATATTGCCCCTACTGATTCCCTTGATTTTTGAAGATGAGCAATTGCTCTGGATTCCAGGCAGTGACATTGTCAAACATCAAGAATGTGGTAGGCCTCCATGTCAGTGGCATGGCCGGGGTTTGCTGTGGCTGGCATCAGATGTGGCAGCCTTCAGGTCTTGGAGATCTACAGAAAGGGGAAAGGTACGTACTTGGTTGACATTGCTACACTTACATATCATCAATGACTTACTGATTTGCACAGATACTGCAATGTAGATTTTGTCTTTTGGTGCACAGTTCAAGAGACGGAATATCTGTGCCTTGTGATCTCTTACAATATCACATGCCAATGGAGTACCAATTTCTGGCAGCGTATGGTCGACTTGGATCCAACTTTTAGGCTCAAGTTCACCGAAACTGGCATCAAATTTCTAAGGGCCCACCAGGTAAAGGGCCATGCTCAGTTCAACTTCAATTACATGTCAGGATGTGGCGAGACACATGGTGAAGTTATATAGGAAGGATGGTCATTGACCAATAAGGCAGCTGCACAGACTAAGGAGATGGGACTGGGAGCTCGGGCTCAGACGCTTGACAATATCTTCAGATTTCATAACTATCTAACAAGGGAGAATCTCAGTATGTAATCACATAGGAATCTCATTGACTTGACCACTGATCTGGCTTCCAGACAGGGTCCTTGCCTGCAAAGAATTTGACCAGTTCTATGAGGATTTTCATCGATTTGATGAAGGTCTGGCCTGAAATCTGGGAAGAGCGCTTTTGGATGAATGGGAACAGGATGTGATTGCTTGGGAGAAGAATAAGGCATGCCTGTGTCCATATGAGGGTGAGAACACAGGTGAGTACTATCCTTTGATGTGAGAAAATGAACTAAAATGTGTCATGTTAGGTGATGCAAAGGACCAGTTTAAAGCTGTTCAATTGGAGATGGAAGCAGAGGAAACAGCACACATCAAAAGTGGTGCAGGTCTGAAATATCCTAGCAGCCCACAAAGATTTATCACAACTGGTATAGAGCTCCAGGAATCTCAGTATGTATGACCAAATATTCATCTGGGTGAGTTTATCTGCTGATCTCTTTTTGCAGGTGAAATCTTGCCTTGTTCACAACTACAAATCAGGGACTTATGCCAACACAACAGTTAGAACTGCTGTGGAGGCGATCCTCACTGCTCAAACACATATTTCATTTTCGTGCTCTTCAATGATTACTGCTGCCTGGGCTAGCTGACGTTCTTAGCCTGACTGACATGGAGCGGATCAATGATCTGGATATGGCACATGTGGAGAAGTTTCCACTCTTTTTGCTGTCCGACTGTTGAACGGCCAGTGCTCATGCTAGAGCCTGTTTGGGGGACTTACCAGAAATTGAGGTGAGAATGAGGGATTGTGAGGTGTGGGATGCCCTTGAAGGGGTTCGGGATGGACTCAGAGCATGAACTATTGCTACACAGTTCAAGATGCGCAATCTGGGAGGGCAGATAGAAAGTACTTGAGCCGGTGGCATTCTTCAGCAAATTGACATACGCATTCATAGCTGAAAGATTCGGTACTACCAGGCAAGAAACGCCCTTTTGAAACTACAGGGCTCTGGGGATTGGGAGGATGATTTGCGGGAACTCAGAGATGGGGACATAAGGGGGATAAGTGAAAGGGCCTTGAATAGGGAAGAGGAAGCAAGCCATAATGCATGGCTGGCACTGGAAGTAAATTCCTGTAAATACACTGCCATACAGGGGTATTACAGCAGCCTTACTACAAGTCATTCAATAAGTAATACACCTTACATTACAGGAGTATTACAAACACATATTTTTCAGAACAATTGTAAGATAGCGAGTACGTATTAGTACGAGCGTACCCAGGAGTTCACACGAAGATGGTGAAACGACTTGGATTACTACAGTACCTGTAAGATAGCGAGTACGTATTAGTACGAGCGTACTGTAGTAAATACGAATATAATCAGTTAAGTATTGATATGAGAATTGAAAGTCAGATACACACCCCAGGA
Source organism: Tetrapyrgos nigripes (assembly GCA_013368315.1). Taxonomy (NCBI): domain Eukaryota; kingdom Fungi; phylum Basidiomycota; class Agaricomycetes; order Agaricales; family Campanellaceae; genus Tetrapyrgos; species Tetrapyrgos nigripes. Next base: position 25,347 of record JAACJM010000291.1, on the reverse strand, counting down.
GTTCACACGAAGATGGTGAAACGACTGGGGTGTCAGATACGAGAATTGTAGGTATATATAAGCCGGGTGTTGAACCCGGGTCAGGGTACCTTGGAGTTTAGAGGATCAAAGGAAAAGAAATTAGGAAAAAGAAAGGCGGATACGCCACAATAGGAAATAGCCCCTAACTAGGGACTCTCATTCTCGACACTCCCCCTGAGTCCCTAGATTCTTCTAACCAACCGTAATACCCAGCTCTTTGACAAACTTCTCAACCAATGGACGACTGAGGGATTTCGTCATAATATCAGCAATATTGTCAGTAGATGGAATATACCGAAATTCCAACTCCCCCTCACGAACTGCATCTCTAATCCATGCCCATGCTGTATCGAAATGCTTGGTTCGGCCATGCTTGGTAGTAGCTTCGGTAAGCGAGATTGAGCTGGTATTGTCGACATTGATAATGAAAGGATAATCTCGTCTCATCTCCACTCCATTTAACCACTTCCACATCCACTCAGCCTGTTTCCCTGCATGAACCATTGAAAGATACTCCGCTTCAGTAGTCGATAGGGCAACTACCCTCTGCTTTGACGATGACCACGATACAGCACCTCCCGCAACCATGAATACATATCCCATAGTTGATTTCCGAGTCGCTAATCCGTTTTCCTCTTTGATGTCCGAGTGCGAAGCATCTGCGAAACCAATAGGTTTTATCCCATCTGGTATGCTGAGGTTATCCCGATGACGGTAAGTTATCTGGTAACTGGCGGTAGTCTTCAGATATGCGAGGAGGTGTAGAGCTGATGCCCAATGGATGGGTCTAGGATCACTGGAGTATCTCTGCAGCAATGAGACAGAGAATGTGATGTCTGGACGTGTTCCTTGACAAACGTGATTCAAGGCACCGACTAAACTGTAATAGTTCTTGTCCATCATGAAGAGTTTATCGTCCGTCGGGATAGGTTGAGGTTGACTATCAATGAAATCGACTCCTGGAGATAAAGGGGTGTATTTCGGAGCACAGTCCATCATCCCAAATCGTTCCAACGTTTTTTTTGATCAGTGGGCGTTGATGGAGAGAGATGTTCTTGGAATCTTTGTAGAGACGCACAGTCATGCCCAACACTACATCAGGTTCACCATAATCCCTAAACTCGAACTGCTCAGCAATCTCCTTTCGCGTCCTTTTCCCATCCTCAGCCGTGGTTGAAATTCCAGTCACATCGCCGGTGTAGGTTACCGTAATTGTGCTACCGAGAGGTGTACGTCTGTACCTGACACATGGATCAGCAGGGTTCGATTTGAAACCCATTTCGCGATATCGTTTGTCAAGGAGCTTGAACCAATTGTTCCCAGCGTCCATCGAGCCGTAAATGTTGATGTTCATGAGTAAGACGGTCTCGTTTCCATCACGAAGGGAATACCGATCCTGGAATCCATCAGGAAGCGTTAAGTAATTCACTCCTTGTGGCTTCGCATTAAGATACGCGCCAGTGAAATCTCCTGACCACAAATCTAACCCCTCGTATGCTGCAATCGCGATCGCGAACCGTTCCGACTCGTACCTCGCAACAATCGCCCACGTATCATCATAATGGACACCCTTGACTTGGTCATACCCTCGAACGACTAGCCTCGCCCTTCGTTCAGTGATTTTCCCATTCCCATCTAACCGGAGAGCGTATACCCATCGAGTAGTGATAACCTTCGCATCTTTAGGTCTAGGAACAGGAGTGAATGCCTTTCGGGAATCTAATTTCATCAACTCTTTCTCCATAGGCTTCATCCATAAGTCGGGTCTCTTCATCGCTTCCGCATATGAGTTCGGAACCCATGTATTCTCGGGTTCGATAACCGGTTCCAAATTGGCTGTGAAAGCAGTGGGGTTGTCTTCCTCGTCGAACTCTGGGAGTAATTCGATGGTATTGTCGTTGTCCTTTGCCCATTCTTCACCTCTGTCCTGAGCTTCACTTTCCCGCTCCTCATATTCTTTGGATTGGATGAAATCTTGGGTCAGATTGCGACTGCGAGTAGACGATCTAGTAGGGACGGTCCCCCATATTTCAGCTTGTGTACGACGGTTACGTTTTTGTTGTGGGGAATTAGGAATCGGCTGTTCAGAGTCTGTAGCAGGAGTTGGCGTTAGCGGCGTTAATGGGGTTAACGACGTCGGGTTAGGAGTCTTCGGGTCGGAATTGATCGGCGTTTGAGCCACGATTGGGGAATCGGGTTTTGGGGTTGGTTCTAAGAATAGTACATCCTCGTTCTCCCCCTCCAACGCTGAAACCCAATGACCGTCCGACTTCTCGAAAACCACATCACTAGTGCGGTATAACTCTTCGTTCTCCCATCTCTTCACCACATATACCTTCCTCCTGTCATACCCAACCATCTGGCATTTAAAACCCCTTGGATCCAGCTTTCCTCTCCCAGATTTTGCAGGTATATGCGCAAAACCGACACTACCAAATGGTACAAGATGCGACACGTTCTGCCTTTGGCCGGTCCATCTCTCCTCAGGTACGATCTGTCTCGTGTTTGGCATGATGTTCTTGACGTATATATACGTAGCCATCGCCTGCGCCCACCAACGAGCAGATAAATTCGCGTCAAACAACATCGCTCGGGTCCCGTTCAGCATGGCGCCAATTCCTCGCTCAGCTTTTCCATTCGATGGTGACGTGTAAGGAGCAGTGAATTCGTGGATTATACCATGGCTTGAAGTCCAAACCTGAAAGGCTTGGGATCTCCATTCGGGTGCGTTGTCAGTCCGGATACTCTTCAATGGCTTTCCAGTCTGAGTCTCTGCTGTAGCCCGTCGTATTTCAAGCTTCTCGATCAATGTGGCTGCCGTCCGGTCCTTCAAGAAGTCAACCATGTCTCTAGACGTCCCCGCATCCGTACCGAACAGCGCATATAAATGACCTCCGACTGACACAACTTGCGCAGGTCCCCAAATATCCAGATACCACCGAAAGTTCGCCTCGGTGATTGTCTCGGTACTGTCAGGATGGGCTTGTTTGTCCGTATGCGCCTTCCTGCAGTCCTCACACGTCCCCATCACTTTCCACGTCCCTTTGACTTTTGGGATCCCGTCTACGAGGTCATATGCCATCTCGATCCGCTCTGGCATTATATGCCCACTCGCTCGATGCAGGTATCGAATATCTGCAGGTAGCTGCGCAGCTAGGGCGGTGTTTGGTTTTATCAACTTTGCATCCATGACATAAACGCCACCGTCCAATACTGCTTCAAACGTCTCTTTCCCATTTGGTTGCTTGAATACCATCCGTCCCTTTCCCAACGCTGCTGTCCAGCCTAATCGATCCAGGGTGCCAGTCGACATCAAGTTATTAGAGACATTGGGAGCATGGAACGCGTCACGAAACAAAAGGTGATAGGTTACTCCTCCATACATCACCTCAACCTTCACATCACCTCTTCCTACGATATCGAACTCGGCGTTTTCATGGGACGACCCTCCTTTATCAGCGTGGAGCGAATAGGTAATGAAGCTCGACTTCTGTCGGAAAAAATGGTGCGTTGCGCCAGAGTCGGCTATAATGCGGATCGGGTCGTGAGGCAATGGAATCGTGGTGGTACGTTGGACAGTGGTACTCAATGCCAAGATGGTCGGCGAGTCATCACAGGTAGAGGCGGTTGTATTGTTTGCAGATGGAACAGGTACGTCCTTCTTTCCCTTCCACCATGCCGGATATTGACCTTGCTTTCCACCACCTTCCCTAAAGCAGTTCTCGATTGTGTGGCCACGGCGTTTACACTTGGGATTCGAACAGAGGAGGTCAGGATTCGCGGGCCCACTTCCCTTTCTCGATGTTTGCAACGCATTCACTTTCTCCGTCAATTCCAGCACCTGAGCCTGCAATGCCTTCGTCTTGTCTAACCCTTGAATACTGCCACCTCCGCCACTTCCTCCCATCAATCGCATGTGTTCCTGTAGTCTCCCTGCAGCAACGTTAAACGTAACCGACTTGTCCGTCAACAAGGAACCAACAACTGGGATCCATTCGGTAGTGCGAGGGAATGAGTCAAGGAACATCGTCAAAAATTGGACTTCGTCTATCTTGGCTCCAACGTCGGTGGCCTGCTTTCGCAAAGTTCGGAATTTCACAACATATCCGTTCTCCCCTGTAACGTCACCACTCTCATATCGACAGGTCCGTAATGCCTCCTCTCTTCTCTGGCGAGCCAAATGACTGACCAAGGTGTATTCATCAGCTAGGAATTTCCACAACTCGTTCGACTTCTTTCCTCCAGAATAACCTAGGGAGTCCGGGTTCTTGACATTATCCCAGATAGTTAGGTACGCAACAGATTCACGTATCTCGTATTCGAGGTAATTGGGTTTTCGACTGCTGACTGGTGTGGGTTGTAGTTTGTCTTCTGGGACTGTCAAGTCCTTCGGTTCGGTAACCTGCCCTTCCCAATACAAATGAAGGCCCTTCAACTTCCCTCGCATCTCCATAGACTCCTTCCAGGACACGTAGTTCTCTCCGTTGAACTTGGCGTCATCCGGCAACTCTTGGATGGTCGTGAAGTTGCTCGGATTTCCAATGGGGTTTTGGGTGCCAGAGTTAGACATAGTTTCGGGATCGACGGTGCAGAAGGATGTTGTAAAAATAGAGATGACGAATAGGGCGTCTAGTTCTTCAGGGTCAAGATGTAGGAATAGGTCTTCTGCCGTTGACATGCAACAGTATAGTCAATGAGTTGTTTCTTCTTAATAAAATTGTGTGAGCACAGCTTATAGCGCGGGGCCCATAACCTGTAAGATAGCGAGTACGTATTAGTACGAGCGTACCCAGGAGTTCACACGAAGATGGTGAAACGACTTGGATTACTACAGTACCTGTAAGATAGCGAGTACGTATTAGTACGAGCGTACTGTAGTAAATACGAATATAATCAGTTAAGTATTGATATGAGAATTGAAAGTCAGATACACACCCCAGGAGTTCACACGAAGATGGTGAAACGACTGGGGTGTCAGATACGAGAATTGTAGGTATATATAAGCCGGGTGTTGAACCCGGGTCAGGGTACCTTGGAGTTTAGAGGATCAAAGGAAAAGAAATTAGGAAAAAGAAAGGCGGATACGCCACAATAGGAAATAGCCCCTAACTAGGGACTCTCATTCTCGACAACAATCCTGTAAGACTGCTGTAAATCAGGATGGATTACAGCAACATTTCAGTGTGACATAGTGTCACAGTAATACATTCTGTAATACTGCTGAGAAATACAGAGGTATTTCAGAGTGACACTGGAAGAAATTCCTGTAATTACCCTGCCATACAGTGGTATTACAGCAGCCTTATGACAAGTCCAGGAATTTCTTCCAGTGTCACTCTGAAATACCTCTGTATTTCTCAGCAGTATTACAGAATGTATTACTGTGACACTATGTCACACTGAAATGTTGCTGTAATCCCCCTGCTTTACAGCAGTCTTACAGGATTGTTCTGAAAAATATATGTGTTTGTAATACTCCTGTAATGTAAGGTTACTTATTGAATGAATTGTAGTAAGGCTGCTGTAATACCCCTGTATGGCAGTGTATTTACAGGAATTTGCTTCTAGTGTGGCAAGACTTCAATGGCAAGACGTCATGATCTCGATGGAGCAAGAAGATCAATATTTGGAGCAGCAGGGAGTAATTTCAGACATTCAAGGAGAGGGCAGCCGCACACTGTCCTGGATATGGTATGGTTCAACTCCTTCAAAAGATGATCCAGCATTTATGACTGGTAAGTCCTCGTATATTGTTTTTGATGATCATTTTCATTTGCGTTGCCATTCAGTAATTTGTATTGAGTGGCTGAAAGCTTGTGCATGAATGCTGCGCTGGAAGGAAGAGGTGATGCTTTTGGCCAAAGAGCTACAATGTATGTCTGCTTACATGGTCTGGAAATCTGAGTGGTGGAAGGACCATAGGGCTCAGCACGGGTACACCCGTGGATTACCCATAGCCAGACCCACGGGTAAGACCAATCTCACAACTCAAATCTGTATCCGTTGGGTAATTGACTCCGGGTAACCCGTATCTGGGGTATCCGACCCGCAGGTTTTACGGGTACCTGCCTGTACCTGCAGTTCCAGGTATCCACCATCCGCGGTTGCTCAACGGATGCGGATTACCTGCAGGTAATTCACATCTTCTTAGCAATATTCCTCACAGCATTATTCAATGTATTCATAATACTATATTTCAACTCGATAATTAACTATACTAACGAAGTAGAGTCAACTGTTGGTCCGAGAACTACATGGAAGGTTGATGATCGTTGAACGAGCATATCAAAAAACGCTCGACGCACACGTCGTCCTTCCCTCTCACGTCGAAGAACATTTCCCTAGATCTACACCAGCACCAGATGTTTTGTCTCCACTTCTTTCATGTTCAGCTCCATCTTCCGTATCAATACCCTCCTCACTCAGTACACCCATAACGAATGCTCTAACAGAAGAGAAGAAGAAACTCATTCCACTACTCGCAGGGTCCTCCACTGTCCTCCTCGCCGTGAGACACACGTGCGAGGCCTCAAGCTTCAAGCCCAGCGCAAGTACCAGCACGGAATATGAACCCAATGAAACCCATAGTCCAAAATGAACGGTACGTACTTTTGATGATTACCCGTGGAATGTTCCGCAATCTAAATATTAGATAAGTTTTAGATGTATTTGCAGGAGATATATTGATGTGGCTTGGATGTGGCGCATGGTGGATAGTGCTTGACGCCCCCATCGCGTCCCTTTCCCCCAGACATGCCAATTCGGGGTGAACAGTAGCTGTTGACCGTCTTGGACATAGGCAGAAAATTTTACCCAATGGTCTATGTCGCCTGTACTCACCGTCTATCTGCCTGCATGCAGCCTCTCGATTAAGCGATTCCGCACATAGGACTGGGTCGATCTATGTACGGCTGGCCTCTACGAATAGTATTCTCAAATAGCGAGTGACCGTTAGTTAGCGTGAGCGTTTGCATAACTAGAACCACACCAAAAACCCAAAAGAAAAAAAAAAGAAAAGAAAAAAAACAAGCGAAACGAAACGAAACGAAACGAAAACACTCACTCCTCGCCCTTTCTCCTCCTCTCCCCAGCTTCATCTCTCTGTCTCTGTTCAATGACCACCTTTTCCTTGGTCGCTTCGGAAAATTCTTCTTTGAGGAGTCTGTTTGGGTGGGGGCGGGTGAGTTTCGATTAATCAAACAAAGAAAGAAAGCAAACGACGACAAAAACTCAAAACTCACCTACTAGTAACCCCCTCCCACAACTTCCTACACTCATACTTTTCCTGTCTATCCAACGGTCTCACCTGTTTTGGTACAGGGAACAATGTTGATAGGTCTATAAGCATATTCCACTCTTCTTCGCCTTTAGCTTTGTCTTTGTCTTTACCCGTACCCATCGTACCCTTTGTGCCTCCTTTAGAGTCTTTAGAGTCTTGAGTCGTACCAGGGAGCGACAAATCTCCTTTACTCTCCGCAATATTCGATTTCGGATGTTTGGAAGGATTGGGAAGAGCAGTGTGTGAAGGGTTCGGTGAGGATGGGGCTGTGTATGCGTGTTGGTTATGCTGGGTTGTGTTTGTGGATTTGTTACCTGCATAGAGAGAGAGACGGCGTAGAAGTAAGGAGTAAGAGTAAGGATAGGCATATTAGGTATAGGATTAGAACCCATTCGGGTGGAACCCACTCACCCGAATAAGTAAACGACCCACTTCCAACCCTCTTCCACCTAATCTCTCCTCTCCAACTTCCTTCTAAAACAGCTACAACATGAGACGGGGGCACGTGTTTGACTTTGGTCCATTGTTCCCAGTTTTCATCAGCGTCATCAACGTCGTCGTCGTCGTCCTCAGACAACGAAGAGGAAGAATCGGTGTCAGCGTCGGCAGAGGAAGAGTCTTTGGAAGCACGGGGAGAAGAGCCAGAACCAGGAACAGTGTGAATGACACCTTCGATTCTAAAATTGGCTTTGCCTAGCCAGGACTGGGAGTAGGAGTAATAGAGTAGGAGATTAGGTAGGCATTTTTTCGTCGAAAAAACATACTCACTTCCTCCTTATACTCCACCACTGCTCTGAAACCTCCTGGCCCTGATCCTCCTTTGACGTTGTTGGTGGTACAACTAACGATCAAACTCTGTCTTTGCTTTTCGAAGAAGACAAAAAGCTACCAGCAAAGCTCTTTGTCGATTTGACGCTCTTCAAGCTCACTGCATCCGAGTTGAGGGCAGGGACGCTGACACTGGAAGTACTGGAGTAGATTTGGGCAATGAGTGGGTCTTCGTTATTGTGGATTAAAGGAAGGACGTCCCAATGTGCATGAAAGTGTTCACCTAGGACAGAGTTGTATGGTTTGCAGACTTTGCCTCGCTGTAAACAAAGCGATCAGTAGATGAAAGAAGGAAAGAAAGAAGATAAAACGCATGATAAGCTTTAGATCTTTACACATCGCAAACTGAATAACAGCCAGCATGCAGTCAAAGGGGTCATTGTAGTAGTTGATGCTGAAGAAGTTAGTACATCACCACAAAGAAAAAGAAGAAGGAAACACACGCAGCAAAATAATCGGGTCTATCCAAATAGTTTGAAAACTCGAGATTTCAAGGAGAGAGGCGGGTAGAGACAGCCGCATTGAAGCAATGTCTTTTACGCCCAAACACTTTTTGACACCATACTCCTTTCTAGTGCCCCGCCATTGTGGTTAATTCACCTGGTAACTTAACGGTGACCATTAGGCTCACCCTTCTATCCCGAGCTCTTGCATTTCGATGTTTCTAGTGTGGTGTCAACTGTATTTATGGGTACAACCACGTAATGAGGAATGAGAGAGAGGGAAAGACGATGCGTCACTAGTATATGCATTTGTTTACCTACAGCCTTAATCCAAGGCCATAGGTAAACACTCAACAGCGTTACTATGAGTTCTCTTCAGACTTTCAAGCAGCACGAAGGCGGTGACCATTGGCACCACTGAACGCCTCTGTCGCAGTACCTGAATATGTTTCGGTATCCTGCCAAATGAATTTGCTTTGTTTTGGCACTGCTAAACAAATATGTTTGGTTTTGCACTGCATTGTCAACGTCTGTATCGTTCAGATGGAAGCTTGGTGCGCTTTTTCCCTTTTTTGATTCTCATTCTTCGTACAAGCAACACATGGGCCTAAAGTACGCGGCCACAACCCTGGGGCAGCGGAAAGTGGGCCAGCGCATTGCATACTTTTTTCCTTTACTCATCTCCGCCTTCTGAATACTGACGATGATTTCGGGAATTGTAGGGTATCTAAATCTTTTATTCGACATATCTAGAATAAGGGACAAGGAACTGGATGCAAGCTAGATGCATTGCCTTGCAGTAATTTGGTCACCCGTAGTCCATGGTTGGACAAAGCGCAAGACCATATTTGGTCACAGCAGTGTTTTGTGCGTCTTCATTGTTCTAGTCACGACTTGTTCATTTATAAAACCTCTTTCCTCTAGCATCTACAACCCTATACCAACCTCCCTCTCTTCCACCACTATGTCCACTGGCACAAAACGAAAACACGCCTCAAGTACTGATGAATCTTCTCAAAAGAATAAAAAGAAGACGAAGAGCCGCTCTGATGTGGACAGCCAACCCGAAGTGTCTCAAGCTTCCACGTCTGCGTCTGCACCTGCTGCCACCGTTACAAAGGGATTGAGTAGTGTGAGACTTGCATTCAACAAGAGATATGAAGGAAAGACCATGGGGGAGATTCTTCATATGTGCTGGCTTCGCTTCTCATCATTTCGTCTCTCACTTGCTTCTGCTGTAGCTATCCTCACTGCAAAGTTTCAATGCCCCAACGCTTCTAACGTCTATAATCATATCCACGCTCCTACCCTCGAGATGCACAAGGGAGAGTACTCCCTGAAGTTTATTTGCAAGACGTGTGTCATAGTTTTTGTATTTTATTCATGCTGTGCTCATTTTACCTCTAGAAAACCCAGTATCAGCTTACGCCGCGCACCATGGGAGGACTCAACTGGCAACCTCAGGAAGCACATTAACTCCTGTGACCCCAAAGAGAAAGGTAGCATTGTGGAGCTCATTGCAACCCAACGCTATGACGCTGCCAAGCTTCGCTTTCTCCTTGCTATTTGGGTTACACATCGCAAATGCCCATTCAAGATGATTGATGACCTGGAGCTTCATGAAATCCTTACTATGCTCTATCATCGGGTCGACATTCCGCACTCCACTACAATCTCCCGCGACGTCAAGATGATACATGAAATGGCCAAAGTCAAGGTTATTTCAGAATTGAGTGTGCGTTTTCTACTTTTCGCTGACTGTCTCTCTGCTGATCCTTCTTGCCAGGCATACACCGGAAGGATTCATTTTGCCCTTGATGGGTGGTCTTCGCCAAACCATCTATCTATCCTTGGTATCTCTCTCATACGCTACCACGACCGTAAGCTACAGGAGATGACTCTGGATTTTGTTCAGTGAGCAATTATATTATTCTTGTACCCGTTTAAGCTGATAAGATGTTCTGCACTGGCGAATATTTGGCCAACATGTTCCTGAAGGTGCTTCAAGACTTCAGAATCGACCAGAAGATTCTCGCTGTTGCTGGTGATAATGTGGAAAACAACTCAACCATGATCACTCATCTTGGGACGCTTCTTGGCAACTTCGATGGTCACAAGGCTCGAGTCCGGTGCTTTGCGCACATCATGAATCTTGTGGTCAAGGCGATACTGTCTGTGTTCACTGGCAAAACTAAGGTCACCGAACTTGGCCTTGATCTTGAGAAGGACGAGCAGGAGGAGGAAGAGGAGGAAGACATTAACACTGCTGAGGATGACGAGTTGGATCCCGATCGGGAAGCTTTTGATGAAGAGGTGATTGAGAAGGTGAATGACAAAATGGACGAGCTAGCTGCTGCACATGCAATTAAGATCACGGTTGGGGATTTCAAAGAGGGCAAGAAAGGAATGGCAAAGGTGTGCTCTCAGTCATCTATTTCTTCTCCAGTCATTGATGCCTTTTATCTTTCTCGCTTTCAGGTGTCGGCTCTGTCTTGCAAGAACTATTACAACTGCGACTTCCGTGAAGACCTGAAGGAGTTGGCAGTGACTCAAGGCCTGAAGACACAGCATACTCTCAGTCAACCGGTCACAACCAGATGGAACACCACATTGGAGATGATCAATGGAGCTGTTGAAATAGAGGAGTGTATTGTGGATGTCACCAACCGACCAGCATGGAACAAGCCCAATGGCAAGAAACTACGTCAACTCTGTCCTGAAGAAAAGGAGTGGAAAGTCCTCAAAGATCTTCAAGAACCTCTCGATGTATGTTTTGATTTAACTCTTTCTCAAATCTATGCTCATGATCATTTCCTACAGCTCTTCCTTTCAAAGACGAAGGAGTACTCCCAGTCCTCTGTCGCCCTTCTCCACAATGTCATCCTAGACATGGACTCTTTCTGTGAAGCCCTATCAGATGTGCGGGATGATGCAGCAAAACATCCTGCTGTCCGGTACTCAATGGTCAAAGGTATAGCTGTGCTTGACAAATACTACAGCTTGACCGATGACTCAGAGTTATATCGTGCTGTTATGAGTGAGTTTCTTTTGTTTCTTTTTCTTTTTGTCTTTACTCTCGCTCACTGGTTTTTTCAGTTATGCACCCCAAGTACAAAGCTCAGTACTTTCTTGACAAGGGGTGGGAGGAAGACTGGATCAAGACTGCCATTCAGATTGCCCGCCAGATTTGGCAAGATCACTATCGCCCTGTCACCAGTCCAGATACTTCGCAATCAAAGCCAAAGGTAAAGTCTCTTATTATTTGCATTTTAGTATATATTCCTCAGCACACAATCGCTTTTGCAGAACGCACTCCATGCCAAACATTTTGCTCAAGGAGCCAACCCCATTGACGATGCATTTGAGAAGTACATTAAGACTGCAACCCAAGATGACATCGACGACCCCCTTGTGTATTGGGAGCTACAACGGAAGAACAACCCTCATCTTGCACAAATGGGTCTAGACTACTGCTCAGTACCAGGTTAGTTATATCTTTATTACTGCGAGTTTCTCTACCTGACTATGTATCTTAGTGATCTCTGTTCATACGGAACAGTCTTTCTCGTCAGGTAGTGCCATGGTCTCTCGATTCCACCATGCATTGAACGATAGCTCTTTGCGTTCTGGGGTGGTGGTTTGTTCCTGGCATGACTTGGGCTTCATACCAATGGATGAAGTTTGCGAGAAATTCCAGCAAAACAACAAGCGATGGAAGGCTACTGCTCAATCACACGAGAGAGAGTCAGCTGCCACCGAGACTAAAGGTAAAACCAATGAAGTAGTTATTATTGACAATGATGATGAGTCTGGAAGCAATGAGGGGTCTGATAGTGATGAGTAGCAGTTTGTGTTACCTTTTTCTTCATGTATTGTAATGTAGTTTTACTTTCGAAATGTACGGATACGCTCGGGTTTGCAAATTTTTCAAAACTCAAACCCGTATCCGAAAGTATCTGTATCCGCTGGGTGTGGCTGTGCTGGGTACCCGGTACCCGCGGGTTCGGATGCGGGTACCCGTCCAGGTACCTGGCAATTACCCGGACCCGTGCTGAGCCCTACCCTGTCCTGACACCTGGTTCCCCATCTCGACCTCTTCATTGTTGGGACCAGGTGTGTATCTTCCTTTTCATTACTTCTTTCACCTTTACTGATGGGCACTGTAGTTCCAGTACTTATTGCTGTCTGTTAGGTATTTAATACATTCTTCATCATTGGGACCAGTTCCAGTACTTATTGCTGTCTGTTAGTCAAGTCAAGCCCATAGCTCCTCATTATCACTATCTAAGTGCTCGCCTCTTTGTGACAAGGACCTTATAGAGAGCAGGACTCAGCTATAAGAAAAACTATACTATGAACTGGCAGTATACTAGAAATGGGGTCTATTGACACTAAGTCTATAGTAGTGCCAAAAAAACATAAGAGGAATAGGCAAAGACTACACAAACCTATAACAACTGATTGGCAGTAAAGGAATGTGAGTCATACAAGTGGAGCCCAGCATGGATGGTGGAGCTATGTGAGTCAGAATGACTACAGCTGCCAGTTCCAGAAAGGTACCCTTAGTCAAGAGGATGAAGTGAAGGGAACATAGAAAGCCCATTAGTTTTAGATAATATTCTACATTTCCTAGATACCCTAATTAGAAATTACCTACTTAATCTAGTAGTATGGACAAGCATGGACTGGTGATTAGACTAATATTTCTGTGTTTCTTATGTACCTTTTAGCGGACATTAAAAAGAAATGTAGAACTGTATAGTAGTAGCTGCGAGTAGTATAAAAGGACTAGGTATTTCTTGTAGTTACTCAAGCCATGTACTGTAGAGTATTGGTCATCTCACTAGCACTAGCTGTAGAGACTGCAAAACATGGACTACGCTTCTACCAAATTTACCTCACTCGCATCGAGTATAAACATAGTGTGTGGATCAATAGTGTTGAATCAAATTTGTTGGCTTTTGTGTGTTACCTTTTGTGAAACTGGTTATAAGGCATTTGGGCCTACAAATTGTGAATTGAAACTGTTGGTTATATCTTTGTGGACTTGTTATAGTCTTTGTGTGTGTTTAACTTGTGTGCATTCATGCAAAACCCCTACCAAAACCCCCAAAAGTCCTTGTAGTACAAGTGAACTGTTGAGTATTCTGACTACTCGGAACACTCACACTTTACTATTTGTATAAAAGTCTACACTTACACAAAAGACACCTATTAGTGAGGTGCTGGAGTCAGCTAGGATGTGAATAGGGGCCAGTGATGATGGTGGTGATGGCGTCATTGTCATTGTCGTTGTCGCAATTAACGCCTATACATTGGGTGTAGTACTATCTGTCACATTCAAGGCAGTTGCTGTGTTGGCTGACAGCAAAGGTACATCTTTCTTCCCTTTCCACCATGCAGGGTACTGACCCTGTTTTCCTCTGCCTTCCCGAAAGCAGTTCTCAACTGTATGGCCATGACACTTGCACTTTGGATTACTGCACAGGTCTGGGTTTGCTGGTCCAGTTCCATCATCTTCTCGGTCAGCTCCTTGACCTGAGTCTGCAGCACAGTAACACAGTCCATCCCAGGTATAGGATTTGGTCCACCACCGCCCATGAGCCTCACATGTTCCTGCAATTGTCCTGAGGCGATGTTGAAAGACATGTTAGGGTCGGTGAGAAGAGTACCGACAACAGGGATCCATTCAGCAGTATGAGGGAAAGAGTTGAGGAACATGGTGAGGAATGCAGGATCATCATACTTGGCTCTGACGTCTTCCACCTGTTTATGCAGTGTTCAATATTTTGCTGCATATCCATCCTCTCCTGTCACATTCCCCTCAATGTGTCCTCCCTCCATTGTCTAGCCAGGTGACTAACTAGGGTGTACTCCTTGTCAAGGAATGACCATAGTTCATGTGACTTCTTCCCTGATCCAAAACCCAATGCATCTGGGTTTTTGATGTTGTCCCAGAGGGTCAAGTAAGCAACAGATTACTTAGGTTATCTTAGCGAATAGTCTTAGCGAGAGTCACAAAGTGGGGGGTAAGAGCGTGTGAATGTATCTCGCTTGACTCTCAAGTATATATCATTAATCAGAGTAGTATAATAATATAAATAGTCTAAGTCTATCCATATGATCATTTGACCGTATGTCCGCAGTACCTGATTGATGCCGTATGCATAATAGCTTAGTAACTTGATCATTATCATTTAATTCCAACACTCCCCTTCAAGCGGATATCCCTAGTAATCGGGAGAAACACTTGATCTTATCAGCGGAGAGAGCTTTCGTAAGTATATCCGCAAGTTGATCATTAGTTGACACATGTTTAACTCGTATGTATCGTTGATGTATCCGATCAGTAAGGAAGTTTTTACGGATATTGAAATGCTTAGTTCTCTGAGTATGTTGTTCTTCAGGAGCACGTATAATTGCCAAAGTAGATGCACTATCTGAGTTGATAAGTACTGGCTCCTGTTCGGTATTTAGAATTTCTTCTATAAAACCTTTCAAATAAATAGCTTCTTGTGAGGCATGTGCGAGTGCGCAAAGTTCAGCCTCAGTAACTGATAAAATTACCAGTGTGCCTCACTTACTTGACCAAGAAATAAGTGATTCAGCAAATTTGAATGCATAGCCCATGATTGGTTTATTGCCATACGTGGACATACCATCAGAGTCGGCAAATCCATAAGTAGAAGTAATAGTAGGGCTCCCTAGGTTGAGCCAGTAATCGCAAGTTCCTTTTAGATAAAGATAGCATTGTTTAGCTGCAGCGTAATGCTCTTCACCGATCATTAAGGTATCTTGCTAGTTGACCAGTACAATATGCAATGTCTGGCCTAGTGCAGTCAGCGACATATTGTAAACCACCGACTAGTGACATATAGTGTTTAATAGCAGCGGCGTCCCGTTGCGGTTCACTCCCAGGTCTAGGGCTAAGATTTTGCCCAGGTAGCATAGGTGTACGGCGTGTATGTAATTGGTCAAAATTGTATCGTTTGAGAATATTCTCAATGTAATGTTTCTGACGGAGTTTAATAGTATGACTATTCCTTTCTCGTTGAATTTCCATACCGAGAATCCAGTGGATTTCTCCACCGTCAGTGACTTGGACGTGTCTACTAAGTGCAGTAACAAAAGCTTGTGCAGTAGCTTTGTTGATAGTACATAAAGTAATGTCATCGACGTGACAAGATAGTATTAAAATGAGTTTATTCTCATGATATCGGTAGAATACCGCATTATCATAAGTAGACTTCTTAAGTCCTAGTAACTTTATGAGAATATTGCATAATTTTTCATACCATCGACGACCAGCTTGTTTCAGCCCATATAGAGTCTTTCTGAGTTTAAGTACGTAGCCTTCAGGTAAGTTAGGTAGTAAATTACCTGGAGGTGAATCTGGAACCAATGATATTCGCATCAGCAGGAGGTTTGACGTATTCCCAGGTTCCTAGACTTTCTAGAGATTCTATCTCAGCTTTCATGGAATCAAACCATGCATCACGTTGTGGATGATTGAGTACATCCTTGAATGAAATTGGATCGCCAACGTTATCAGCATAGTAAACATTGAATTCTGTTAAGAAGAAAGCAATGTTTTGTTCAACTTCATCGTAGAGTAAACCTCTGGCTTCTTGGATCCTTTTTGATCGTCTTGGGGCATCAGGTTGTTTAGTTTCGTCTTCGTCGACATCCATTGGTTCAGGTTCGTGTTCCTGAGAAGTTGGAATTTCAATTGTATTTTCTTCTGTAGTTTCTAATGGTTCTTGATTTTTGTTTTGTAACTCCCCTTCAACTTGCGATTTGGACGTTAAGAATTGCAAGTTGCGTTCTACATTCACTTTAGTACCAAAGTAGACATAATGGCCTTTTGAATGATCGTCAAAGCCTAACCAAACTCCACGTTTTCCTTTAGGAGTTAGTTTACTAGTTCTTACTTCGTCATATACAATGCAAGGTGTACCAAAGCTATGTAGATTGTCTAAGTTTGCGTTAACACCGTAACGTTTAAAATAGGGAGTTTGCATTTTTAATGCAGTTTTTGGAGATCTATTAAGTATGTACATAGTATAAAGTCCTGTATGCCACCATAAACGATTAGGTAGTTTTCCAGTATGCAGATTAACACGAATACCATTCATGATATGTTGATGTATGTTTTCAGCAACTCCATTTTGCTGAGGCGTATCATGAACTGTATAACGTGCAATTGTACCTTGTGCTTTCAAGTAGTTTTTGAATGCACCCGAAGTAAATACGGCATCGTTGTCTGATTGTAGAATTTTAACTTTGATACCATATTGTGTAAATAGTTCAGTAGTAAATGTAACCCATTGGGTATAGGCTTCGTCTTTTGTTTTAAGTGGAGATAATATTAACCAACGTGTACAGTCGTCGACGATGGTTAACCAGTATTTGTAGCCTTCAATAGAGGCAGTTTGTAATGGACCAAATATATCAATATGAAAATGGTCTCCGAAGTTTTCTGCTAATTCTGAAGTACGTTGTTTCGGAACAGAAAGTCTATGTATATTATTGATGATGCAGTCTTCGCATTGAGTTTCTGTCCAATCATCAATAATGATTGTAATAATAGATTTATCTGTTTTTAGTAATGTTTTTAGATTTGTATAACTCATATGACCAATCTGTTTGTGAAGTTCGTATAAACTTAAAGTAGCAATGTTATCACTCAATTTTTTAGTTGTGATGGAGTAAAGTTTGGCGCTCTCGTGTATAACGCCAATGAAATTGTCCTTGTCATTACATATTGTACATAAATGATCATGAAAAGTAAAAGTATAGTCCGCTTTTTGTGAAATACTGATTAAAGTAAACGGAAGTTTTGAGTTATAGTATACATTTTTAAGAGTGATCAATGAAGACTCACCATTGTCCTTCCTAATTTCTATCCGCATATCGCCTGCTAATCGAAGATCTAGATGCTCTGAATTGGCAACAGTTAAAGTTATGGCAGGTGTAGTATGAACGTTAAAAAGTAAGTTAAGATACGGTGTACAGTGTATAGTAGCACCAGAATCAATGATATGCGTATGATCTTGGTCAGAGATCGCGGTAAAAGCAGGTAGGGAAATATGATGACTCACTGGAGTCTCTGAGTCTTCCATCTCAACGTCGCCCGAAGAAATTGACTGTACCCAGTCCGATTGCGAAGTTGACGTAGTCGCAATTTGAGAAGAAGAAGACGCAGGCATGGAGATGGCAACTGATGCATTCTCCTTGGTCTTGCCTTTGTTGGATTCTTTAGTAATCCCTTTCTTCTTCATAGCTTCTTTGGACTTTTCAGTCCAAGGTTCTGGGCACGTCTGGGTCGTATGACCCATCTTGTTGCAGTTGAAGCACTTCCGATCGTTAGCGTGTTCCCCTTTTGACTTGTCCGATCGTTGAGCACTGCCTTGACTAGTGCTACCGGACTTCTTGTCGGACTTCTTCAAAGGATACGTTCGAGCATTGCTCAAACGATAGTTAGTGAATTCCTTCTTTGGCCGTGCAATGAGGTCAACAGCTCTGTATATGGGTTTCTCCCCTTCAGCTGCAGTAGTGGCATCCCATGTAGCTGCAGCTGTATCCACAGTTGCTTCGTAAGAACTGCGAACAAAGTGATAGTGTGGAGGAATAATCCCCACTAGAGCTGAGTAAAAGACTTGATCTGAGACATCTATGTCTCTCTTCTTGATAGAAGCCCACAGATCCTGAGCTTCGTCGAGGAGCTTATCAAACTCCCAGACTGGTTTACATAAGTTGAAGAGTTTCCACAGCTCGTTAGACTCTTGAACTGTGGATGAAGGGTCGAAATGTTGCTTGAGCTTCTTGATAAGCTCTATCGCATCCGACTCTTCAATGTAGTGGATCATGATTTTATCATCAATCTTGCCTGTAATAGCGTTAAAACAGGCTAGTTTGACAGTATTACCAGGATGTAACCCGGAACTTTTAAAGTGTTGGTGACGAATCACCCATAAAGCGTTATTAACACAGAAGTACCACATCTTCCAATTCTCACTGCCAGTAAGAACTGTCAGGGAATCAAAAGCTTTGTTGATGTTGCTGAGTGGCATCACGTAGTTGGGGTTTGTGTTTTCAGGCATAGATAATGCAACCGACGAAGTAGAGGTAGATGGAGGAGATGATGATGGAGTAGGGACAGTATCCCGGACATCAGTCCTAGTATTTTCGCCAGCATCAGACATAATGGGATCAAGTGGGAATGGAAGAGGGTTTTGGATGAGAGGATCAGGTGGTTGTGCTTGCGAAGTAGATGATACAGGCAGAGTAGGAGTTTGGGTACCAGAGGGGTGTGCACTAGAGTGGCGACTGGTAGTAGGAAGTGGGATATTTGGGACTGATCCTTGGGATCAAGTTTGTTGACTAGTCATATACTAGTCCAGGAACAGAGTATGAGTAGAGAGTAAAGCAGAGTAGAACAAGTGTTTATTGGAGTTATAGCAAGCTAGTCGGGGCCCATAACCTATTAGACTTAGGTTATCTTAGCGAATAGTCTTAGCGAGAGTCACAAAGTGGGGGGTAAGAGCGTGCGAACGTATCTCGCTTGACTCTCAAGTATATATCATTAATCAGAGTAGTATAATAATATAAATAGTCTAAGTATATCCGTATGATCATTTGACTGTATGTCCGCAGTACCTGATTGATGCCGTATGCATAATAGCTTAGTAACTTGATCATTATCATTTAATTCCAACACCCTGCCTGAACCCGAAAATAGAGCACTTGTCATCACACATATTTAGAGGTGTGTCCCTAGGCCAAGCTTCACTCGGTCAGGGAACTCAATGAGGAACCATGACTCAGGACTGGGGTAAGGGGCCACTGCTTCGCATGGCAAGTTACAAGGCCCCAGCAGCAAGAATCACTTTCATATAATATGTTATATCTTCCATGTAGAGCCTAGGTAAGAGAAAACACATAGTATTGAGTAAACCTGTACGTCGGCTCTTCTACTGGGCACTGATGATAAGTCAGGAGGAGTCTGAGGAATGGATGCGACAGTTGCAGACCGAGAGAGGTACTTGACGCAGTGATGATGTATCGATGTCAAACGGTCTTTGGACCCAGTCCAGACTGAGTCTAGACATTTCAGTTGTCAGGAAGGATAGAGACCGGCCCTAAGGGCCTCGCGTTACTCCAATGATGCCATGAATGATGTCATGGGTCTCGACGATTCCAGATGAGCGCTTGACGAGCGCCAACGAACAGGGGTGGGAATTTGAACCCGTGGAAAAGATCTGGGAGGTCGCTACGACATAAATTAACTCAGCCTAAAGGCCTCGTAAATGGTTCATAGAAAGACATAGAATTTGTATTCACAGCGAGACCACGCCCGGCATCCGAGGAACATTTCTACCGTATACGAGAAATAAGTCACGGACCACATTCACAGACCACATTCCAGTATAACAATATGCTTGAGACAGCTCCGCTCATCTACTATGTCCTGAATATTCAAGCTCTCCAAGCCCAACTTATCGATCTGCACGAATTCCACGCAGTCAGCTTTTACTGCTACGAGTCGTGACCTCCGTGTATTACCATAAACTTGCCGTCACCTATTCACCAAAGATGCTAGATGGAGACTTGGCCTGGACTTTTCGAAGCCCTCTATAAACAGGTATCAGATATTAGCCTCGTTGAACTTAGTGGACATTAGGTATGTTTAGTGATTCCGTGTTTCTCGCCTCCCAAGATAATACTGCTGAAGGAAGTCAAACAAACTGATGTACATAGGAAGAAAGAGACGCAGATTCTGATACATGAAAAGACGCGCCATGCAAATTAATTTGCAGTGAGTCAAGGATGCTGAGACAACACATCAACCCCGTTGCAAAGGCTTTGCAGAACTCAAGTCGACGCAAGCTTCAGCTCAAAGGCAGAGACAAGTAAAACAAATATAGAAAGAGAAGCGGAACGAAAAAGACGCCAGGGAAAGCGGGATGCATACTCCAGTCTCTATCCCTATCCCCAGGGTTTACTGCCCCTAGTAGCAACACCAGCGTCAGCACTATTTCTATTTCTGTTCCTATTTCTGTCATCGCCCAGACCAATGGGAATAGAAGCCCATTCCTGTACTCCGAGCACTCATATGCAATATCCAATTACCCATCATCCAACGCTCAACGGTATAACCCACTAGCTTCACACATACAACCATGGGATAAGGACAGAACAAGAAAAAAGAAACAAAACATAAGTAGGAAGGAGAATAAGCAACAAGGGGGAAAAGGAAGTAAACAAAAAGAGAAGAAAGAAAAAAGAAGAACCGGGAAGTATAAAACTGACAAATGAACAGTAAGAGTAGAGGCAGAAGCAGAAGCTGCACCACCGTATGCGACCGTCTAGCACTCTATAGTCACCAACAGCAGTGAAACCACGGGTATAAACACTCGTCCCCGCAAACGTATTTGTATAAATGATTACCAACTCTCCACTGACACCAAAGTCACATAGTTTGATGTGCCTATAATGGAAAACGACGAGTTGGAGGTTTCGATGTCTTTTTCGTGGTTCATTTTCTTGTGAAATGTAAGGGGGGGAGGGAAAGGGAGAGCAAGGAGGGGGGGAAGGGGGGGACAGTTAAGGGGATGGAGTGCAGAGCAATGCGCAAAGAGAGAGGAAAAGAAAGAACAGTAGTTAGCGACGATGTCAACGGTTACGAGAGAGGGGGGAAAAAGACGCCGAAAACAGGAAATGTGAAAGTAAGAATGAAAGAACGAAAGAAAATTAGCCATAGTTAAGGTGCGAGACGGGAGGGAGAAATGGTAGAAGGATGCCAAACTGTGGAAAAGGCAGAAGAAACCGAAAACCTTAGAAGTCATGCAAGGTGAGACCCACCTCAATCCACTCCATACACATATGTATATTCGGTTCTTGCAGGTATGCTCCATAGGACGCAATGATCCAGCTTCCATTGGTGACGTTATTCTTGGAGTGCAAGTATGAAGTAGAGACTATTTTACTATGAACTATGTACCATCCGACATCTCGTTTTAAGTTTACCCCTATTCGTTCGCGGCTTGACGCATCACCAACAGCGAAGCCAACACCAAAGACCATTGCCATCCCCAATCCAGGAATAGGAGTATGGGAGGATCAAAGAGAAATAGATATAGACGTAACGAAATCACAAAGCGAAGAAAAGAAAAGAAGAAAAAAGAATAGAATAAAAACAGAACTTTGTGCGAAAGACAGAAAAGCATCGGGACCGTCCGTGGCTGACAAAAACCAGCAGAAGCATTAACATCGACAATATTACTGCCGACATCAGCGCCGGCAGTATCATCACCATAGTCAACACTGAAACCAGGACCAAGCTATGCTCAGCACTTGATAACGAAGCTCCAAAACCCAACACTAAACTCGCATCTTCAGCTCGTGAACCCAACCTCCCCTTTACCCTTCTTTTACCCTCCTTCACTACTTTGACGCCTGATGCCCAACCCCCCCCCCCTCCACCCCCCCTTTCAAAAAAGAAAAGAAGAAAGAAAGAAAGAAAAGTACACCACTCAAACCCCAAACCCCACCCTTCGCAACAAAGACGAACCTCGAAAAGCAATTGAAACTCGAATTCACACCTGAAACCAAACCAACCCCACTCTTCACAAAAACCCCAAACCACGCCCCCCGAAACTCCAAGAGGAAGGAAAACGAAAACTCGGGTTGATACAAACACTCTTCCCCCCAAACATATTCGCGAAAACTGTTCACTAGCTTCTCCGCTGACACCAGGGTTGCATGGTGCAATGTCTTCGGAGAAGGAGAGGATGTTGGAGGGGGGCACGGCAGGCAAAGCAGCGCGCAAAGAGAGAAGAAAAAGAAAGAACAGTAGTTAGCGACGACGTCAACGGCAACGAGAGAGCGGGGGGGAAAGCCATGGAAAACAGAAACAATAAATGGAGAACCAAAGAGAATTAGCCGTAGTCATAGCCATGGCTGTGTACATAGACATAGACGTAAAGCCAAGGAAACTCACCGTGATGTATAACCCCATCCTACATGAAATCTGAACCCTCCGAGACACTCTGCGCAATCCCCCTCACCATGTTGATCGGGGTATGCCCTCGGAGCGGGGAGGTGGATTCATAGAGTCGAAGGAGTCTGGTTATAAATAAGCCAGTCAGCATTGAAACCGTAAAACGAAAACACGAAAACACAAGACATCAACGGTGACATCAAAGGAACAAGAGGGGAGGGAGAAATGCGAGAAAGACATGAAACGGCGCAAATGGCGGAAGAAAGCAAAAACCTGGAAATCGTGCGAGAAGAGACACCCACCTCAATCCCACTCCATGCATATAAATATGTTCGGCTCTTGCAGATATGCTCCGCAAGACTGCGCCATTAACTTTGGTTTTGGAGTGCTTTGTGCATATATGAAAAATGCGGAGTTCTCGGCGGAGTTGTTTGCAAATTTGAAGTTTTGCATTTCCGAGGACGATCCGTTTGAGAGCGGGAAGGGGAAGGAGATAATGAGGAGGTGGGGAGTGATAGGGGAGAGGTTGAGAGGAAGGGTGGACAGAGATAAGGGTACGAGGGTCAGTATTTGCATTTACATGAGAGGAGGAAAGGACAAGCGAAGAAAGGAAGAAAGAAAGCGAGACAAAGAAACGAAACGAAAACCGAAACGAAAACGAAAACGAACAACGCCAAAGGGTCCCGCTGATACTGACAATGCCAGCATGACTCGGACAAGACAGCAATATCCCACTCCCAAGCCTGACCCTCGACCTCAACGGCAACTGTGACCGGTCAGCCGGGCACCTCCACAGCACCAGCACAATACTGAAAGACATTTCCAACCCCAAGCCCCCAGCCTGTAGCCCCAGTGTTCCAACAATGCAATACCCACAAATCCAACACGGCCCGGTCACCTACTCCCAACTGGACAACGACCCGAGCCCAGCTTGTCACTTCCAACCTCCTCCACTCCTCAACCAGCCAGAAACACTCAAAACCACTCGTCGATGAAAAAAGAATACAAGAAGATAAACACCCACCTTCTTGGCCAACGCCATGTCCATCTCTATAGGCTTCACCATCCCCTCCGTGGTTTGCATAGGTTGTTAGGATTGTTGGGGTGAGGTAGAGGGTTTACAGAGAGGTGAGAAAGGGGCGGGACCGGAGGGGGCGGTATGAAAAGTGAGAGAGAGAAAGGGGACAGGGGACAAGGAGTGGGGCAGAGGAAGAGATGCAACATTATCATAATGTACGCGTCCTTGGAACCCAATGCCTTGTAGTACGTTTTCGTCTTCTTGAAAGGTGGTTTGGGGACTTTTTCTGAGGAACGAATGCGTAGGGGGTGCATCTGGATGAGAAGACGCGGAAGGAGAAGGCAACCCGGAGGAGATAAGTAATGCGGAAAGGGATTCTATTAGCGTTGGCGTTGTCGCAAGGATTGGGAGGAAGAGGTAGTAACGGCGTGTATGTAATCGTAGACGTGGTGGGTAGGGATGGATTGGTGGCTGTGCAAGTTCGTCACTGATGAGAGTGGCAGTCAAGAGCACGCCTGAATGCACCTTAGACCACCCAGTCTCACGTCCCAAGCCCAGATCCCGGAAACGCATTGAAGTCGCCAAAAAGTCCGCTTGGGGCGTGCTAACTCCGAGTACGTTTCACTACATGCTTAAGCAGACTTCTGCGCAGGAAACCTCTAGAAAGCGAGTCTTAGTGCAGCAATTTGTAACGTGTGAGAAGGGCTCATTTGGGACTTACTATAGCAATAAACGAGGCATTTACTCATGCAGATGGTAATACTGTTATATAATCACATTTTATTGATCACAAGTGGACATACTTAACAAAGTAAAGTGCTACGTTGTAGAGATTTCACCATTTTACTAACCATGAAACTTCAAAAGAGTAAGTGTAGAATGACTGGACAGAGCTATATACGACTCGGAGAGGCAATATACATGCTATCACAGAGAATTCTGGTTTGTGCATTCACTGAGCAACTTCGGCGAGACTCTACATTTCCTTCAGAACTTCTTCACACATCTGTACACAGTTTTGCATCTCTCCATGAGACGCAAAAAGATCCCTAGCTTCCTGAAACTTCTTTCTAGCCTCACTATACTCGCCCATGTCTTTGAAAAGAAGCCAAATTCATAAAGACACCATCCCATATTATAATGATCTGTAGACTGAAGCTGAGAGTAAGATCCCAATGCATCCGTGAAGGCTTGCTTTGCCAGCTCATATTGACCCATTTTTCTGTATATAACTCCTGATTCTTTCCAAACAGTACCCATCTCACGAACATCATTTATAGTGGAATAAATTGCATATGCTTCATGGATTAATGAAAGAGCCTCATCTAATTGATTCTGATTGTGCAGTGTCTGGCCCAGCACTTTCAGAATTCTGCAGTACCTGTCTGATCTCCTATGCTCTGGTACACAACCCTGGCTTCAGACAATGTTTCTCTTGCCTCATTATATTTGGATTGCAGCCTGTAAATTTCCCCGAGGTTCCACAGACAGTTGCAGTACCCCTTGGTCTCCTATGCTCTGGAACAGATCTCTGGCTTCAGACAATGTTTCTCTTGCCTCGCTATATTTGCCTTGCATCCTGTAAATGTTCCCCAGGCTTTCAAGCAGTTTGCAGTACCATCTGACTTCCTATGCTCTGGTACAGAACTCTGGCTTCTAAAAGTGTTTCCGTCGCCTCACTATATTTGCTTGCATGCTGTAAATGTCCCCTGGCTCTTCAAGCAGGCTGCAACACCACCCTGATTCCCTATGCTCT